>CAHIKZ030005448.1:1547500-1572500 GCA_903632075.3 Acanthosepion pharaonis
CTGTATATATAGTCATACATCTTCAATTCTTATTCTTTGAAGATATCTAACTTCGTTCATTTCAGTCTTGTGACAAAATCCAGATTCTAATATTTTCGGTTCCAGGGAAAACTCTAACATCGTAAATTTCAGCTCGTTGAATAGAGCCAACTTTACATTTCAGTTATCTAGCAACGAACTGTTTTTTTTTTTTTAATTCATGTAATGTCCAGCTCTCTACATTTCTGTTCTCTGGCAAATTCAGATTCGTAGATTTCCTCCTTTGGCGAAGTCCAGGTTGGTACATTTAAATTCTCTGGCAAGTTCTAGTTTTGTACATTTCATAACTGGCAATATTCAACGTCTTAAATTGCTGTTCTATTTCAAAGTTGAGTTTCGGATATTTCTCTTTCTTGACAAGATCCATCTCCCATTTCACTTGTCTGGCAAGATTTGACGTCTTCAATTTCTGTTCTCTGTCAATGTCCAGGTTCGTACAGCTCACTTCTTTTGTTACGTCCAGCTTCTGAAAGTTCAGTTCCATGATTCCTATGCTCACATTTAACTTTCTTGGTAAAGTTCAACTCTTTAAAGTTTTGTTCTCTGGAAAAGTCCAGCTTCATAGGTTACAATTCTCTGGAATGATTCATTGTATTTTTTCAATTCTCCGGTAAAACCCAGCTTCAATGTCAAGCCCCTTAATTTTTTTCCTTCCACCTTCTTACATTGCAAATTTCTGGCAATATACAGTTTCTCTGTCAATGTAGAGTTTCTAAAATTTTTATTTCTTTGGCGGGCTAGCGTCTCGGCCGACCCCCCCCACACACACACACACGAAACTTCGATACGTGGCCCTACTCTCTACTACATGATTTCAAAATTTCCCAACATGGGGGTCACCAACCCTCGAGTGAAAAATTCGGAATTATCCAATTTAAATTAAAATTTCAGTACATATTAATTAATTTCTTTTTTAATCAATAAGTTTTTTATTTTTATTTTTAAAAATTCTGAGAAAATGTAATTACCACCAATATTTTCATGACGAAATTTTAATCGAAAAAATGTTTAAGTCGCACATCTTTACATTCCCATAAAGCATATTCGTCGACGAATCTCTGCTGAAAAACTGTTTTATAAAAGATTCCAACACAACACAAATGGGATTGTCTTAAAAATTTGTTTTAAAAAAAGTATTTCAGTTTTCGGGAATATTTTTCATGTGTAAAGATTTGCAACTTAAATATTTTTCTTATTTAAGCGATCATTTCCTCGGCTTTATCTTTCTAGAAATATTAAAAAATAGTGACTAGAAATTTTATTTTAATTACTAGCCGTAACTAAAAATAAACATCGCCACACGATGTATATTATCAGTTGATGACTGACAATGTAGAGTCAGTTAAAAATATTTTTTTAAAATGTCGGATAGCAATAAACAGTGCTGAAAAAATGGCAGAGATTACAACGGGACCCCAAAAAAATGTACCCCCACACTCTCCGGTCGGGGTTCTCGGTGGTAAGACGCGCCGGCCCTGTTGGTGAGGATAATATTTATATTTTTACATTCGCTGGCATATCATACATTTCAATTCTTTGACAAGTGCCGACTTCGTAAATTTATAATTTTCTGGCAAGGTCCATCCTTCAACACTGCAGTTCTTTGATAATCTCCATCTTCTCGCATTTCAGTTCACTCGTAATATTCATTTTCGTAAATTTTTGTTTTTCTGGCAAGGTTCAGCTTTGTATAATTAAGTTCTTTGGTAAGAAGCAGCGTCATAAACTTCTGTTCGAGTCTAATACGTACGTATCAGGTTCCTGTTGAAATCCAGCTTTTAAATTATTCTTCTCTGGAAAGACCCAGTGCCTTAAATTTTCGGTCTCTGATAATGTCTGATTTCTTAAAATGGTATTCTCTGGAAAACTACATCTTCGTACATTTAAACACTTTAGCAACCCCCAGCTTCTTTAATTTCTGTTTTGATTCTTATAACAAATTTCGTACATTTCAGTTCCCTGTCAAGATGCTGCTTCTAAAATCTATCTCTCTGACAAGTTCCACTCGTAAAGTTCAGCTTCGTTCATATTAGTTTGCTGACATGATCTAACACCTAACATTCTCTGAAAGGTCCAACTGTCGATTTTAGCAGAAATCCACGTTCTTAAATTTGTGTTCCCTGGCAATGTCCAGCGAGTTAAACTTTTATTTTCTGGTAATGTCCAGCACCGTACAATTCTTGTAATATTTCGATTCATAGAACCCAGTTCCGTTCTGAGTTCCAGTCTTCTTCTTCATTATTGTTTATTTTTTAATCGGAATCACCCCAAGCAAGGCAGTAAAGCCACTAAGACACAAGGAGGTTACAGGATGTGGAAGAATTAAGAACAGAAACATTAATGATGAGCAGAAAGAGAAGAGAGTAATCAGGTGGGCAGTAGATAGCGATTGACATTGCATTTAAATATTTGCAGATTAAAGTTGTCTGGAAAGCATAGAAGGGAGTTCCACAAGCGGGAAGTGTGAGAGAAGAAACTGTTAGCATAGAAATTATGACTACATCTATCCAGCTCAACTGTAAATTGATGAGATCTCTTAAATTAGAAAAAAAGGCTAGGTACCATAGCAGAGATCTCATTTGGATAATTATCATAGAAAAGACACAGAGAGGCAACCTTACGGCGGCGAGAAAGTGACGGGAACCGAGACGCCAGATCAGGACCAATAATTTTGCAGATTCGTATGTGGCAAACAATATTCTAAGCATGGATGAATGGTAGACTTATAAATATGTAAGATAGATTTTAGAGAGAAAAATTGTCTCGTCTTACATAGTGAACCGACTTTCTTAGCAGCTGACCTAACAATGGATTCAATATAGTCTTTCCACTTCATGTCAGTGGAGAACGTAAACCCGAGAAAGTGCAATGGGCCATTTTTCTGGAGGTTAGCATCAGCCATGCTGATGGAAGGCAGAGGGGGGTTTCGTAGATGATAAACAGACAGAAGTTTACTTTTGGAGGTGTTAAAATTAACAAGCCATATTTTTGTCACAGGTAATAATAGAAAGTTAATTATAATTAATTAGTTATAATTAGTTATAATTAATTAGTTATAATCAATAATTTATAATTAATTAGTTATAATTAAACTATGAACTTTTTCAACTTTTGTCACTTCTTGCGTTTATATGAACAGAGTAAAAAGCTTTTCCATAAGAAAATTCAGAAACCAAATTTGAAATTTATTCTTTTTAAAACATAAACATCTAAATTTCTAAAATGTTATAATTTCTTAATATGAAAAACTCTATAGATGCATTTATAAAGTTGACAATGGATATTTAATGTCATTATGTTCTGCATAATTCACATTCAACACATCTTAATTTGTTAATTTCAAATAAAGGTATTTTACATTATTAAAGCAATAACCATAGAGGGTACTTACATTTTTGCTGCAGAAACAAAAAATATGAAGACTTTCAAGAACATGGTTGGCAGGATTTTACTCAGTAGAATGCATACAGTGACAAGTAAATTTACTAAATGTCTTATTCAATATAGTGTGCACATTAACCGTTATCTTTCATGTCAACTTTATCATTAATGACACCAAATAACACCAAATACACCTTTGGTCGTAGATAATTAAACCAACTTTTAAGTAAGATAAGGTAACATATCAATTCAGTGTCTTGATGGAGGCAACATACAAAATAACAGAAGAATGAATTCGAAAACCATTAGAGCGAGTAAACATTGAATAAGCGTAGAATAAAAGAAAGCACTTGGGTTACTTATTGGGGAAAATCAAAAGAATACGGTATATATATACGGTTGATAAAAAAACAATGAAAGAAAAAGAAAATGAACGTAAAAAAATGAAAAAGAAACAAAAAAAAAAGAAAGAAGTGAACAGAAAAGAAAGAAAAGGAACAGAAAAGGAAAGAAAAGAAAGGCCAACGAACAGAATTGAAAGAAAGAAAAAGAAAAAAGAAAGAGACAAACAAAAGTAAGTAAAAGAAAGAAAAAAAAGAAGGAAAAAGAAAAGGAAAAGAAAAGTTTCACCGCATTTGTTCACACTCTACGGCGCAACGATCCAAAGAGAACAAAACGTTCAATCAGGATATATTATCTAGCTTAAAGGCCGCCCTATCGAGCGGCATGTAAGCTAGCTCCAGGGGAGCATTCTTGATTCAGCCTTCATCACAATAGTTAGTGGGGAATAGATGCGGCAGGCAACAATAAGCTACAGAAGAACTCAAAATTGATCGCTGCATTTAAGTATTGCATTAATATTTAACCTTACCTTTTAAAAGTTCAACGATAATTCTTCTGTCACCACGTAATTTAAAGACTGTTAAGATAATCGCGCAATTATTTTTCATGGGTGACTTTCTATTGTGTGCCGCAGCACGTCGAGTTATTTTAGAATCACTGTGCTGAATCATTATAGCCTTGTTGTAAAAGTCTGTCTTAGAAAAAATACCAAAATTTCAGGCGGTTTATTGAACATAAAATGACTATAAAAAAGCATTAACGGCAATTCCTCTAGGAGTAAAGTTGAATAGACGCCGCCCTTTTTATTTTCGATGGCGCATGCCACTGTACAGACTAAGCTAAACCACGCCCAACACAGCAAAATATATTGGTTTAATAAAAAGCGTAACTTGTGAATTAGTTCAGAATCCTGCAGGTATAAGACCGTAAGTAAGGGGAAATTGTGACCCAGTAAGGAACGAACTCAGCTAAACAAAGTATTCAGTCGTAATTGAACAAAAGAAGAGTTTATCTTGCTCGTCATTACACCAATCCAGAGTGCCAATTTCCCCAACAGACAATATAATTTTTTAAAATACGCCAGCTAAAAAACAAATAGCCAGAAAAAATGCTACGAAAATGACAACTCCAGTAATTTTAAACCAGGTGAGCCCAACGGCGCATTAATGGGCCCTGAACGAAAATATCATGGGACACGTAGCAAACTTTTAAATGAGTGAAATAAATGAACCCCCACCCGTTAATAGAAGAGTAATTCATGAATTTGTTTTATATTTAAAAATCTTTATTCTTCAAAAAAGCTAAAGACACCAATCATATGTAAGTCATTCCACGTGTCAAGTCTTTGTCATTTGATATTTGAAAATGGATGTTAAATTCCTAAAACCCTTTAAGAAAGAGTGGATAATCCTTTTTTTCCCTTTGCATTCCTAAAAAAGGATTTAAATCACTCATTATCGGTCTCCCCTAAATAAAATAACAGATTTTTTGATAAATCACTTTAAATGAAAAAACTGTACCACTAATTTTTCCTATGTGAAAAAAGGTCTGAAATTTATCACACATTGAAGAATAAAGAAAAAAAATTGAAAAAGTACTTGTTTCAAACAAGCATATTTATCTACGCAATGAAATGTCTTAAAGACAATAGCGTCAATTCAAGACATTTCTTCATTATTTTCAAATTTCTTGATTAATTTTCCTTATTAAAATTTAAAGTGCAACCCATAGTTTTAATTATTCTATAAATTCTGCATTAAAAAAAATTAAGAAATCCTGGTCTACGACCTGGTTTGGAAAAATACCAGGTAAGCGCTAATACCTTTATCAGACAAACGCTAAGGACTGACATATAACAAAATGGCTAGTAAACATATATATACGTAAACAGCAGCCAACATAAGTTTTGTAAAGACGTTTTATATTTAAAATGAAAGCGTTAAAGGAAAAAAACAAAAAAGAAATAAATCGTAAATAAAAAAGAAATGAAATTAAAGTAAAAAAGAAAAAGAGGTAAAACACCATTTATCAATTATCATTTTGCCCAATATTTGCATTTACAAAGGGTAGAGTTCAGCAAGCTCCTTGTTCATAGTCCAGTCTTTTGTACGACATTTGTTGTAAATCACCTGTTAGAGTTATCGTGAAAGGTCCAAGGTGTGAAAATAAGTTGCTGATACTTATATCAAAGAAGTATCATGAAATGTTACAAGTTTGATAATGTTTGTTATTATGCAAGTTTCTTATAGAGTAGCCCCTTAATTTCCGTCTATCGCAATGTATGGGTATTCTCCCCTGGTCTTGAATGTTTATTATGACTCAAGCCCCCCCCCCCGACCTCAAGTTGAACACGAATATCTGATCCATCACTAAAAATGCTGGGAACATGGTCGATTCCTTGTACCGCTCCAGTAAGTCCCCGACTCCTTCTATCATGCTCTGTATTTATAAGAGCCAGATTAGACAGAGAATGGAGTACGGCTGGAGCTGCCTAGTCTTCACTTTCTATTTTTGAGAAAGCCCAAAATCGTCTACACGGTTTTTTTCCGTGATGAATTGTTTTCAGCCTTCAAATTACTTTCCCGCAGATGAAATGTTGCAAGTCTTTTAGTGGATAATTTTGAATCCCTGTTGGAGTTATCGGGTTTAAAGATGAAGAAAGATGGAGTCTCGAACCGTAAGGTATAAACAGTTATACGTTTGAATGAGAGACATAATGTTTATATAGATTACGATACCGAAAACAAGAAATGGAGGGAAAAATCTAATATTATTAAACTAGAATTGAAAACGAAATGTTTTACTGTTTGTTGAACGTAGACATAATTCTAGATAACATATGCATATATGAAAGATAAATAAAAATTATGACAGGAAATAAACAATATTTCAAAGATAGGTGGCGCGACAGCGTTTCGTAATAGTTAGCGTGATAGTATGTTTGACCATTGCGGGTTACTAGAGAATCCAATTTTTACTCAGCGCCTCATACACATTATTTATACAGATGCATGTTTACAAGAAGTGTCTGATTTGACCATTGCGACTGAGTAGAGAATCTGATTTTTACTCAGCGACTCCTACCTATTATTTATAACACGGAATGTTTAAAAGAAGCCTTTGCAACAATCAACAAAGGACAATAAATAAGTAAAATATAACCCTGGACATGGCGTCGCATCATTTTGTGCAACGAAAATGATGGATGTTCATACAGACCTTCTCGATGTCTGACAACGTCAATGAAAGTAAATAAAAATCCAGTATATGTGCTTTGTATTACTTGTTATTGTATTGTTTTCTATTATTTTTTTTAGTAGGGCGACAAGACTCGGACCACGCTGTAACATAGTTTTCGCTGTTTAGGGTTTCTCATCAAGTTTTACGTTTTCCTCTTCTGTATTTGATGCAACCCCACATCTTTACGTGTCCATCACAAATTTTTACCGACTTTGTGGTGAAATATTGTTTCTTTCTCCCATTGGTCTTCTTACATAATCCCTTGCATTAGAATGTAACACTATTTTGCATTTATCACTAACAATTACTTTTTGCCATTTTCCAGCTTCCCATCTTAGATGTTCTTTTGACCATTCCGATGTGCTTCGGTTAATGATGGCTTCTTTTTTTTTTTTTTTGCTATACGCCCGTTCATGTTGTTTTTCATAAATCTCTTCATACGGTATTAACTGAAATCTCATTGTTAAGACTGCATTCAATCCTCATTGGTAAGGCTGTTCATTTTCTTTGTACTTAAAACATATCCAGTCGTAGCAAACATCATTTGGGTGGTTTGAACATTGTTTAGGGAAATTCCCAGCCACCTGGCGATCTCTTTCGTTGAGTTGTCTCCCCTTTTAAAAATCATAACTTTCATCTTTGTTTCAGTAGAAAAGTGAGCCATAATTTTAGTTTAAAAAAAGTAAGTTAATGTTCAAGCAAAATGACATGCCAAGGAACTTTACACCCGTGTTAATTAGATGATACAGATTCTATTGAGAAATGTGAACAGTCCTACTTAGAAATTTGTATATTAACTGCTATCTGTGCACTGCTCAAGATTTATTGTTAAAATACAGCGATTGGTGGCATAGCGATTTTCCAAGCGTAGCTTAAAATGTGGCACAAGGCCGAAAGTAGTGGGCACCCAGTGAGTATCAAACTCTCTAATCAGTCGTAATAGTTCTAGCGAGACAAGCTCGCTAACCATTACACCGCTTCGAGGTGCCCTAAAATGGCGATTTTCCCAGCGGAGCTTAGATGTGTCACAAGGGCGAAAGTATGGGGCACCCAGTGAGTATCAAACTCTCTAATCAGTCGTAATTGTTCTAGCGAGACAAGCTTGCTAACCATTACACCGCCTCGAGGTGCCCTAAAATGGCGATTTTCCCAGCGGTGCTTAGATGTGTCAAGGGCGAAAGCAGGGACAACCTATAAGGATCGAACTCATTACTCAGTGTGTAAACAGATTTTCGCTTAGATGACATGATCGGCTTGGATATCAAAGTGTATTAATACCAGAATTTTTTTTGACGCCATTTGAAACCCTTACAGTATTTAATATTGTTGAAATTATCGCTAACATTTCTGTCGAGATTTACAAACTCTACGTTTCTTTTTTAATTTCGCATACCATTCGATGAAATTTGAATAGGTTGATTTGTTTGGAAAATACTTTTATTAAATAGGACTTCATGTTAAACAGTATTTTTTAAGAGAATTTCTTTTTCCTTTTAGGTTTTTTTATATGAACCATTACAACTGGACATGTGTAAATATTTCTTTCAGAGCCAAATTTGACCTTGTGATTAGTTTATTGTTCTATTGTAAAAAAAAAAAACTGTCTTTTCTTTTTAAAGTAAATTTTGCACTTAAAAACTCAACACATTTTCATTGCTTAAGTTCTTCTGAACACTTTCAAACTGTTCTTTATCAGAAGTCCTAGAAACGATTGTTTTGGAAACAGAAAATGTATAAGGCTTTATTTTCTTTATTTATCATTCCACGTTATTTCAGTCCAGTATTCTTTAAATTCTCTAATATCTTCTTCATATGAATGACATTGTTTTTAGCTAATGATCGTGACATTCTTCCAAATCTTTAAAGGTAAGAAAATAAAAGTGCCTAAAGATAATGATATACATGGAAGAAGAGAAAGAATAAAAGGGAATCTAATAAATAAGTTTCATGTGCCAGAAACAAGTTATCGGTGTGCCATATTTGGCACGCATGACAAGAGTTGCGAACCCTGGATTGAAATTAACACCCTGACCTTAATCCCTGAATTAATGTTTGGTCTAAAAGAAAGAAGGCCAATATCTCTTCGTAAGGAGAGATCAAGTGTCCTGGACACAGCACCTACAAAAACCCCCATTGATCTTACTGTGTGTGCGGTGTTCCATCATGTTGAAACTATACATCCGAATTGCCAAGATAAGTGAGTTTTTTGTTTCAAGAAAATTTCCTAACACATCAATCAGAATTCATTGAAAGCGCTCAAACTTCTTCATCATCCAAAAAATAAGAGTCTCAAACATAAACCTTTGCACCAACGCTGCAAACAGTAACTCGTCTGCCGTGTAGAGATCTTTTGATGAAGTTGTTTAGAATTTTTATGGCCCAGTTGAAAATAATTTCTTATTGACGTAGCCAGACAGATGAAGTTGGGTTTTCTTACTTGTAAAGAGAATAAAATTTGTAAGACCATTCCAAAGGATATAGCTACAAAATGGATTCTAAAATATGGTAACACGTTAGATGAATAAAGACACTATTATCATCTCTGCTTAGCCTCACCGACACCACGCCAATAAACGTGTAAGTTTTAACTGCTGCACTGAATGTAATTTTTATTTAAATATGCTTATACATACACGGTTATTAATTTTCACCATCAAGTTTTTGGGATAAGAACTTTGCTAGAAAAAATCCATGAAAATTTCCATATTTTTTCTATTTGAATTTCCTGGTAGTTTTTATTTGTTATTAATGGCTGAGCCGTTAACATGGCGAATTCTACGGCAATAAAATATCCGTAGAAATAAGCCTAGTGCATCGTTAAATATTTGAGCTAATAACTTTAACATATTATTGCATAATTTTAATTATAAATATGAAAACAGGTCGTTAGTTTAAGAAGTAAGGGATATAAATGAAAAGATTTGAATTTCCCAACGTTTTCCATTTAACTGAAACAGACGTTAAATGGTTCCATCTAGCTTTCCATTTCTTTGACTGTTTTTCATTTTTCATTGAAAACAAATCCAGCGTATATTTTTGTTTTTCTACGAAATCAAAAATGGAATAGTCAATTATTCAGAGGTATTTGAAGCAGACGTTAAAACTTTTTTTTTTTATGCCATTCTTTTTTTTTTAGCCAACCCCTGCCTTACGAACATTCTAAAAAAAAAAATAATGAAATAATTAATTAAACGATTGAATTTTTTGACGATTGTCGTACTCGGTTTCCGTCGTTCGATATTGTGCGTTTGAAAATGTTGCTTTATTCCGGTCGCCAGAAACTGCATTCTTTTGGCTGAGATCAAAATGTAGTATCTGTTCAGAATGAGTTTAGTTTAATTTTTTTTTTTCCCTCTCTCTCTCACTGAAACCAAAGTAGTGCCTTTTCCATAACACTTTTTCAAAAACGGAATAGTCCATTATTTAGAGGCACTGAGAAGATGTAACAGTCGTGCGAAAATGAGGAAGGGATGGTCAAGTTTCATTTATAATGGAATAGGAGGAATCCTATTATTCATTCCTGATTTTTGTGGTGAGTATATTAAAAGGGGTTTATAGATAGATAGCTAAAATTAATTGTGTTAATTGGAAATTGAAAGTGGCAAAAGAAATTTCAGTCATTCAGTGGGCCAGGGAAACAAAACATGACTAAGAGGATCCGTACTTTCCCACGTTCTTTCTATGTCTGAGAGGACTAAAGTAAAATGATTGTCGTTTTATAGACTTAACCAGCGCTATCTAACGGCCTTTGACAGCCAAGTGGGGGGATACAGGGATCGTTTACCGCTTTAGTCTTAGCGTCATGGGAAAAGGAATTATTTTTTTATGAATTAAATTTAGCGAAAAATTAATTTGTCTTTTTCAAAACTTTTACTTGGTTGATTAGAGAAAAAGTATTGTCATAATGACTGATGAATTACGATTATGGGGGATAGTGATTAAATATTCGTTGAAATTTCTGCAGCTTAAGAAAGAGTTTTTAACCGGTACAGATTGAAAGGTGTGTTTTTAATTAAACCTTATGTTGGAATGGATCATGCCTTTCCCAAGAGCATTTGTATGTATAATAAACGAACCCAATGGGAAATTGAAAGTCAGCTCAAAAGATTAAAAAATTCCATTACATCGCACGCAACCATGCTTATAGCATATCGTATTCCCAAACAGTCACCCATCCAATAAACCTGGCTTTAATGTTGCTTAAATTTGATGATAGCAAAATATTCAACACTGATGAGCTTGTTACCCTGAGATATTGATATTTTTTTTTTTTTTTTATATGCCGTGTTCCTTCAGAATGTATGATCATGAATTTATATACATCCCTCCTGCCCCCTCTGTATATATTAATATGTTGTGTATTTTTATTTCTCCCTTACATGAGGTATTATTGTTCAAACCCATTATTTATATCACGCATTGCTTTCTCTAAAGAATTTGTTCTATCCGTCCTGTGTGTATCAGATTTTCCAAGTCCCTCCTTTTCCCCATTATGTATCCCAGAAATATCAACTGCCCTTCCGGATGTAAAATGATTGAGTTTCCTGTTTACATTATGATTCTTCGAAAATCTTGTGGCTGCCTGACAAGGCTGCTTGTTCCATTGTATCCTTAGCATCCTTTCTGCAGAATCACATTTCTGTTGCTTTTGAGTCTCTCTTCATCTTTGAGAAGATTGTTCAGCATTCTTTTCATAATAATAAAAAAAGAGAAAAAAAAACCTAAAAGAAGAATAGACAGACAGACTCATTGGTCCCTTGTGTGAGATCAGTTGAATTATATATGTCAACATCTCCATTGCAAGTCAGAGTAGTTCAATTGTTTGGTTAGACATTGCTTTTAATTGAATTGAGAGGACGGTCATCCAAACAGGTTACAGGACGTCTTGTATTGGTAAAAAAGCCCCCCCTGCTAAAATTCTTTATGACAGAGGAGGTGAATAATACATCCCAACAAATTATTATAAGCTAGATTAATTGAAAAAGCCTCATAGTAGCAGAACTGTTTTATTAGACATTATTCATGATTGAATTGGATAAAAGACACTTGTTCATCAACGGTTTACAGGGTGTCTGTTGTATGTTGTATTACTCTCTCCACTTCCGCTGTTTTCTTTCGGTATGTCAGAGGAGGAGAATTATATATGTTCAATATCAATCATTATGTCAGATATAGCAGAGTTGTTAAGTGACTTAGACATTGCTTATGATTGAATTGACAGAGTTGCTCTTCAACGGGTTATAGCGTTTGGTTATGGTAATATTAACCATTTATGGATAGTCAATGGTAGTTTAAGCCACATAGTAATATTAATGGTAATATTTACCGTTTCTTACAATGATAATGGTAATATTACTTTTTTTTCTACATAATATTAACTATTTTGTAATAGTAATATCAATATTAGACATTTGATAATGGTAATATAAGCGTTTGGTAATGCTAATGGCTATATTACTTGTTTACTGTAAACAGCTAGATGCTTTTTAGCAGTAGTAATAGGGGTTTCTTCTTATATTTTATTTGAAGTAGTTTGAAAGTTAACGTCTTGATTATGTTATTATTTTCTTCGATTTTCATATGCTATCCATTTCAGTTGTTGCTGGTGTTGAATGTTTCAAGTGATGTTTTTCCTGCTATTTGTCATAGTAATTTCTTTTTTATACCTTCGGACAGTGTATATATATATATATATATATATATATATGTATATATATAATTATTTTTTATAAAAAAATTAAAAATATAAGTATGTTATAAAATCACTACAAAAATAGCCATTTTGTTTCAAACACACTCTGTGTCTTATCAAGTGATGATGTTGAAAAGAAAATAAATGGTTTTAAAAGTTTCAGATTAATTAACGATCCTACACTGGGGGGAAATATTGTTACAAAGCTAGAATAACCAATCAAAACGAAGTATAGAAAGATTCAAAAGCTTGACAACGAAATCATGTTATAATAGTTATTCAGATCTTTAAATACGTGTAATAAATATAAAAATAATTTGAGGTATGCAATAATTGTAAAAATTATATGATAAAATTTAATATTAAAATTAAAAAATATAATTCCAACCCATTATACGTGAGGTCATCCTAATTCCAACCATCCTCAGTTATCAAACATATACCCCTCTTCCATTGAATTTAGAATTAGCGCTAACTCTTATAATAATAAGGATTTTAATAAACATATGTGATTTTATAATTCTGCACTAAAAAAATACCGACAAAAAAACAACTATTCAATATAAAAAACCCTGTTAATTGCAAATATAATAAGAAAAGAAGATCTAGAAAGATTATTTGGTTCACTCTTTCAATATAATGGTTAAAACTAAATTAGGCGTATATTTCTAATCCTCATCAAAAAAAACATTTCCCCAACCCTGAAACTAACCCACTCAGTAAAAATATTTAATCCTAATAGCCTTTAAATTAATCTTATAGTTGTTGATAACCTGAAGAAGATAAATTAAAAAACATAACAAAATAGTGCTTTAACAAGTATAGGAATTCAAAAGGTTTGACTAATCAACAGGTTACTAACTGCAATACTAAATATAAGAATACAAATCACAACTTATATAATTGTAGGAACTGAATAATTGTCCACCACAAACTAACTGTGGGATTACTTTGTATTCTATCTTGGTACTATTTCAACAATTGAAAATCCAAATATAAAGAAGTTTTTACATTGGTTCTACCATGAAAAACATTCAATGAACGCTATGGGGGCATATGCAATCCTTTAATCACAGTGAATATAGATACATGACTTCATTATCCAAGTATTTTTTGGAATCTAAAAGATAAGAACAAAACACCTACGGTTAAATGGAGTTTGTTAAGAAAGCTCGGACATGTAACTCCTATATGCCCCATGTTACCTTGCCTTAATGAAAAATTTGAAATTATTAGATTTAAAAAAACAAGGCTGATCTTTAAATCAAAGATATGAACTTACAGTAAATTGTAAACACCGTTATAAATTTAACTTAGTGTAGGGGTCAAGATTTTAAATGATAATGATATGCTGCTGTATTTTTAATAGATTAGCATTTTTATTGCATGATGGTATATATATATAAATGTGTATTGTTTACCTTTCGCATAATGTTATTAGTGTTGGTAAATAAATATATATATTTATGTGTTGGTTAGATATTTGCACTGAGGAATGACGGGTTTGTGTATAAGTGTATTTATATGTTTTTTTTATTTGTGTGTGTGTGTGTAAGGGTGGAATTGTGTATGTATATATATGTAAGTGAGTGTGTGTGTATATATATATATATATATATATGAAGGGAAGGTATGAAAGATTATAAGAGATAAGGTTAATAGTTAATAGTTGATGTATGTGTATGTGTGTGCCTATATATGCATGTGTGTATGGGTGTATATGTATGTATGTATATGTGTGTATATGTATGTGTATGTGTGTATGTATATATATATATGTAAATATATGTATGTATGTATGTATATGTGTGTGTGTATATATATATATATATATATATATAAAGAAATATAGTTCTAAATGTGTGCTATATTTATGGATAAAGTGCTCAATATCAGAGATAGAGGGTATGAAAATATAAAAAGTGTTGACTTTGTGTTCACTTTTATGTTTATATATATATATATATATATGTATGTATGTATGTGTGCCCCTAATTTCAGCTTTGTACACGATATATTTGTATATATATATGTGTGTATGTGTATGTGTGTATGTATGTATATATATATATATATCTGTATGTATATATGTATATATCTGTATGGGTCCTATTTTATCGTGTATGTATATTTATATTTAAGTATATTTCTGTTTGTATGAATGTGTTTTATATATTTGTATGTTAGGCTATATGTATATTGCTGTGTTGGTATTTGAAGGCATTTTTTTTTTTTTTTTTTTTTTTAAGCATTTCACCCCAAGCAAGGCGGAAGCCACTAGGACGCAAGGGGTTACAGAAAATAGGAAGATCAGATAAGAGTGATAGAAGAAAAGGATGAGGTATGGATAGATTAAGGCAACTGGAGATGTCGATTGACATTACACTTGAATAGCTGGAGATTATAACTCACAGGGAAACAGGAGAAGGGAAGAGAGTTCCACAGGCGAGAGGTGCGAGACATGAAGCTATTGGAGAGAAGAGACGGCTACATTTAGGAGTTTTCGACAGTGAAGGGTGAGAGCGGGATGCCAACGTAGGGCGCTTGAACTCATGAAGTTTGGGGAACCAGCGAATGCAGTTCCTCGGAGCAATTTCCATGAAAGTATTTGTAGAACAGACAGAGGGAGGCGACGGTGCGTCTGTGAGAAAGTGACTGTAGACGAGACGACAGGGCAGGGCCAACCATATTGCATATCCGCTTCTGGAGCCTATCAAGAACGCCGAGGCAAACAGAAGGGCGCCAGACCATATGGCAGCAATACTCCATGCAAGGGCGAATTGTGGATTTTAGATCTGGAGGATCGACTCGGGAGAAAAACTTCCTAGCGCGGCTCAGGGAGCCAACTTTCCTCGCAGTGGACGAGGCAATTGACTCGATGTATTTATTCCATCTCAGGTCAGCAGTCAACGTGAGACCGAGAAGCCGCAGAGAGTTGCTCTCGAAGTTGAGCGTCAGACATTCTAATGGAGGGAAGGGAAGGCTCTCTGTGGTGATTAATAGAGCAGTTTTGTCTTGAAGCGTTGAAGTTGACCAGCCAAATCATGCCCCAGTTCTGTCGATTGGAGGTCCTTTCGAGACGCACGGTAAGGTGAGTTTTGTCATGAGACTGGATTTACCTTTTGAGGCAGGAAAAAATTGTGCTTTCATCCGCGTAGATGCCGACTTGAGAAGTTACGTTCTTCAGGAAGGCAATAAAGGCATTTATACAGATAAGGTTTCTAGAGGAACAGGATGGAGCCTTGAGGAACACCTTGCGTTCGTGGGGAGATAGGAACTGAGGAGAATTCCAAAAGAACGGGTTCAAAACACGGTTTGACAGGAATATTGTTTACGTTATATAATCGAAATATACCCTAACCCTGGATCTTGCGGAGAATATTCCAAATATCAAATGCTTTGAGAGATATCTAGTGCCACAACTCGGGCTTCCCCAATGTTATTTTGGAGAGTTCGAGACTTTCAGTGATGGGCTGTGATGATGATCGGCTGTAGATCTGGCAAAGTGGAAGAATATGTTGTGTATGATATATTAAGTACGTTTATATATGTATTTGGTTGAGTGTTGGCATATTTTTTATGTATGCATGTATATATACAAACAGTTGTTATTTAGGGATAGATTTATGTATGTGGGTTGGCACCTATTATGTATGAGTTTGTTTTGTGTATGTATGGGTATGGAAACTTTTGTATATCATGACTGTTTTTTATATATGTAAGTTTGTGCATAAAAATTTCAGATATATATGTGTATTTAAGATTTATATGTATATGTGCTGGAATGTATTTGTTATCATAGATACTATATGTGCGTATATGTTTATGTTTATATATTTATTTGTATGTATTTTGTATGTATATGTATGTATGATGTATGTTTATGTGCATTAATTTTTTTGTGATGCTGCGTATATATATATATATATATATATATATATATATATATATATATATATATGATTATATATATATATATATCTGTGGGTTTTTTATCCTGTTTTTTACAAAATAATATATAATGAAACTATTATCAACTTATATGATTAATATATTTTTATTGATATTTATAGTTTTGGAATCTTTTCTATACTTCGTATTTTTGATTGGTTATTCTAGCTTTTGTAAATAATGTTTATTTTGTAGGATCGTTAATTAATCTGGAAACTTTTTAAAACTATTTATTTTATTTTCAACATCATCACTTGATAAGACACAGTGTGTGTTGAAACAAAATGGCTATTTTTTAGTGATTTTATAACATACTTATGTTATAATTTTTTATAAAATAATTATATCTTCTACTTTGTATTGAGCACTATTTTTAAGAATAGTAATTGTTGGTTATTGAATTCATTCCATATATACTAATTATATACATGGATATATATATATATATATATATTTTATGTATGTACATATATATATATATATATATAAAATATATATATATAGATATGTATGTATCCATGCATTCATATTTTTACACATACAAAGCTTAACGTTCTTTTAGAGTTTAAGTAAATGCCTGTTTCCTTTAAACAGTATTAATAAACAGAGCATTTACTTAAATACTTGTATCTATAAAAAAAGAACGTTAAAACATAAAATGTCTTTAATAAATAAAATTGTCGGACTTTTGTCCATTCCTTAATAAATATATATATATATGTATGTACATATATATATATATATATATATATATATATATATATATGTATAGAGAGAGAGAGATGAATAAAAAAGAGGAAGAACATATTCTTAGACGACGCGGTGGTTGGAAAGATCAGTCAAAACATATGGAGGAGAAAATTTTGGATAATTCAAAACCAACTGATGAACATTCTCAAGTTTAAAAGCCTTGATAAACCAATGACATCCTTTGCATATAAACATATAATAAAATAAATCCTACATTGCCTCGAGTACGAAAGCACGACTAGACTTTAACACCTTTAACTGTATGTGAAATATGCCTAAATTCAATTATCATATATCCATATCTATCTATCTATCTATCTATCTATCTATATATATATATATATATATATATATATATATATATATAAACAAGTAATAATATTTTTATTCTTGGTAATTTTTATAGATAGTAATTTTTTATCTGAAAATTAGACACACAGACACCCACACATATACGCATATTTATAAATAATATATATATATATATATGCTATGTATATATATATATATATATGTGCATATATATATATATACACACAAACACAGATTATATATATATATGTATACAAACATTATTATATATATATATATATATATATATATATATATATATATATGCATACATACAGTTTACTGATATATCAGACTCTCGCACGACTAGAATTTAACACCTATCTCTATAAAAGGATAAAGTTGCAATTTTATTAAAAATATACGACTATTATCATATCTATCTATCTATCTATATATATATATATATATATATATATATATATATATATATACAAGTAAATAATCCAAAATTAATTTAGACTTATACACAAACGACATTGATTAAAAACGAAAATATAAAGAAAAAATTAATTCCTTTAAATAATATGTTAAATAAAGTCATTTTCGCCTGAACTAAAAGGCGAAAAGCCCGAAACCCGTGTAATAAAGAATATGAAAAAGAAACTATAATATATATTTAAAATCCACATTACAACCAAAAAACGTTTGCGCTTTCTTTTTTTAAAATATACACTTTTCTCATTGAAACAACTCAATATTTCTGTTGAATATATATATATATATATATATATATATATATATATATGTCCATATACAGTCGTATTTACTGAATATTGTTTGAAACAATGGTTTAATCCAGAATAATCATTTATTAACTTTATTAACTTTAAATTGTTACCTATTTATGATCAACGTCAGTTTTTTTCCCTAAATGATTGTCTTGTGAATTTCGTTGTCAGATCTCCAACTGATTTACGAAACCCCATAAGATGATGTTCTAATGGGGGTGGTCTGTTCTTTTTTTTTTGTTTCACAATCTTGTGTTCCGTTTGAATATAAGCTAAATAAAGAACGTCCAAAGCTACCACAAGAATTCCACCAGCAATTTTGACCCGCTTTTTAAATTTATGACTTCGTTTAAGATCGTCCATGAGTTTTGACATTGTTATTTTTAAGGTTCAAATATCATCATTTCTGTTCTGAAGGATACAATGGTGTAAACCTCCTGGTTATATTCGTTAAGTGGGAAAGAATTCTAATGACGTTTTCGGATTAAAAGACCTTGATTGGCATTGTTTCTCCTTAGAACCGTCTCCAGCTGAAGAAAAATAAATAAAAAGTAAATTATTATTAGGTTGATTTTAAAGCAGTTTTTGAAATACAACTTGCACTAAATTTACGAATAAATATACATACATATATATATATATGTGTATGTGTATGTATGTGTGTGTGTGTGTGTGTGTGTGTCCGATGCAATGAGAACGAAAATAATATATAAATTCCAACGTTCACAGCATTAATCCAAAAGAAGTCTCTGATACTGATAGCAGAGCATTATTTATTATAATTTTTTCATATAGACAACATTGATATCACTACAAAGATACAACTTCGTTTCTGGTGCATTTAAACCAAGTTTGACTGGTGAGAAACAAAATGGTTATGAACAATTCTGCTTGTAAGCAGGCCGTATGTGACACGTCACTCCTTTTTTTCCAAGATTTTTCCTTAACAATCTTTCACGTTAATTTCTGACACAGATTCAAGTATTAAGCGCCTGGAAATATTTAGTTTGATTTTTTTTTTTCTCTAATATCTTATACAACATTGAGCTACTATCACCATGCACACATGTAGCTTCAGATTTTATTTATTTAACAGAGTGCTGTTGCAAACATCTATCCTAAACAATTAGGTTTCAACTCAGCAATGTTTTTTTGTCTTTTGGATGCAAAAGCAAGTGTCTTTTGTTAATTTTTTTTTTCAAATCATATTTAGGTTAGTTTTGTTTGTTTAATGGCATATCAACTACTTATGGGTCATTTAATGCCAAAATGTAATTTTCCTGGGAGATTTGGTAATTTTTCTGATACTTGGATTTTATTTTCTAGGAAAATATATTGGTGGTAATTTTCTAATATATATTTATGTTTTTATTTTTTATTTTTATATTTTCATATTTCATCCGAGTTTGGGGGGTATGGTTAACTATTTGTCCATAGCAAGGAACGTAACAGGAGCTGACACCACGGGTTAAGGCAGCAGTTAAAAGGTGGTTCCACGTTCCTCAAAAACATCTTGATCAGATGTCTTGCTATGGATGTAGTTTAACGTCATACCCAGGACGTTTATCCTTGTCAAATTTTTTTGTTTGTTTGTTTGTTTTTTTCTTAAACTTTTGATGCAAGAATGTTATTGGCCCTGACCTAATATCTCGGCAGATATATATATATATATATATATATATATATATATATATATATATATAATGAGTACAGACGGAATTTTAAAAATACATATGGTTACAATTTATTTCATGAATATGCAAATATTCATCACTTCAAACCGAAGTTTTTTAAATATATGGAGTCAATTTATCCAGATAAAAGGAAAAGTGGAAGGAAAATGAAAAAAAAAAAAAAAAAAAGAAAAATTATTATAAAAGATGAAGAAAAAAAAATAAAAATTATATATATATATATATATATATATATATATTTAATTATTTATTTAAAATATGATTCCAAATCGCTATATAATAGGTCTCATGTTTCAAAAAACAAGAGCCGAAAACTTCAATATAATCCTTTAAATTAAATTGAGTTGAAAGTAAATGGCCTCCGTTCCATCTTCAAGCGAAATTTTTGTTGGAATAACGTATATCTGAAATTTACTTGTTTTAAAATTGAAATCAAAATCCCCATGGTAACAGCTAGGGGTGAATTGTCTAAATTTTCAACAGGCGTGTGTAGGGTGTTTATAAAAGTAGCGGTATAGAGATACTTTCAAGGTGTCAAGTCGGGGAAAGGTGGGGTGTCAAAAAATGAAACGGAAGATGTACAATATCGTCTAGTTTGTTTGTCTATGGAAATTTATTTATTTATTTTATTTTATTTTATTATGGTTGAGCACTCTAAACCTTTATTTTTAAATCTCTTTTAAAAATATGGAAAAAACTAATTTCGGGATTTCTCTCAAAAATATTCCACTAACAAACAAACGGAATTATTTTGTTAAGCTTCTACAAAAAAACAGAGGAATTAATTAGAAGGATGAGATGGAAGGCATACTTCTATTTTCGTGGAAATAACCCTACTGATAAAGAACGTGAAGTTTACGGCTTTAAAAGTAAGAAAGTTGCCCCATACAACAAACAGCTATATGAATTTGTAAAAAACCTACTCAACATTATCAACAACATCTTTCAAAAAAATAAAAACCACTTCCAAAAACATCTAGACCAAATAGTTAAAAGCATTAATGATTGTGACAAAATATTAGTTATGTCTGATAAAACCGGCAACTTCTACAAATTGGATGTCGACGACTACAACAACTTAATTAAAAAAAACTTAACCAGGACTTATAAAAAAGCTTGCAACAACAACATTAATATGGTTGATAGCATAAACAAAACTAGTAAAAAAATAACTGATAAATTAAAAATCAGCGATAGAGTAGGTAAACTTACTGAAAAAAAGAATGTTATATAACTCTCAAGGATCATAAGCCTGACTTTTAGAACACCCTGCGACCAGAATAATTAACCCTACCCCGACCCGACATAGGAAAGATCAGCAAAAGGATCCTGGAAAAATTACCTGCCAAATAAAAAACAACTGGAATTAAAATTATGGATCAACACTAAAGATGTTATCAATTGGTTTAACTATATTGATGATAAACGGAATTGCACCCTTATACAGTTCGATATCGGACTACTACCCATCAATTTCGAAGGATTTATTTATGACTGCCCTGGACTTTGCTGCTGTGTATTCTAACCTAACAAAGGATGAAACGGATATAATCCTCAGCGCAAAGAAATCGGTCCTCGTTCACAATGGGGGACCAATGGATAAAAAACAATAACGACCTGTTTGACATCACTATGGGATCGTTAGACTCTGCATTATCTTCTGATCTTGTTGGTCTCCCTAATACTGTACAATTTAACGGCACACCGCGAAATTGATGTTAAGGACATCGGGCTGTATAGAGATGACGGGCTCATGGTGGTGAGGAGTTCTACTAGTTTTAAGATTGAAAAATCAGAAAAATTATATTTAGTGAATTTAAGAAACTAAACTTAAAGATAACTGTCTCTTCTAATTTGAAAAGGGTTAACTTCCTCGATGTAACTCTAGACTTACCAGGCAACACATACCAACCTTATAGGAAACCAAATGTTAACCCTTTATACATACACCCGAAGTCAAACCATCCTCCATCAATAATTAAACATATACCCTCATCAATAGAAAATAGAATTAGCATTAACTCCGCAAACAGGGAAATATTCCAACAACACAATAGCTTCTATAACACTGCCCTAAAAATAGTGGTTATAAAATGCTAACATTAACTACAGAGAAAATTACACTGGACATAGGAAAAAAAAAACAAGAAAAGAAATATCATTTGGTACACCCCCTCCGTTCAACCAAAGGGTTAGTATTAAACTAGGACAGAAATTTTAGCTCTACTTAATAAACACTTCCCCACCAATAGTAAGCTTAGTAATATATTCAATAAGAACACCCTAAAATTGAGAGCTACAGCTGCTCTGATAATCTTGAACGCATAATAAAAAAACACAATAATAAGATCTTGAACAAACCCCATGCCAAAACAGTATTAATAAAAACTCTGCACTTAAATCAGACGATAAAAGGGAAAATTATGTAACTGTAGAAACCCAGAAGACTGCCCATTAGAAAATAAATGTTGTATTAATTCTGTGGTATACCAATGTACTATTTCATCCACAGAGAGCCCTAGCACTAATATGATATACATTGGGTCCACGAAGAATAATTTTAAAGATAGATGGAGGCAGCATAAGTGCTCCTTTAATAATATAAACAAACGAAATCAGACTTCACTGTCAAAATATTTTTGGCACCTGAAGGAAACAAATAAGACACCAAAAGTTAAATGGAAAATTATTGACAAGGCTAGAATATGTAAAGCTTGGGATGACCCATGCCCTTTGTTCCCTCCATGAAAAATTGCACATTATTAAACTTTAAATAATAATAATCTATTAAATAATAGACACGAGTTAACGGTTTTGTAGGCATCATCAGATTTTTGGTTTGAATTATTAGATAAAAAAAAAAATTTTATATAACTTGTTTAACAAATGGCCTGATCATCAGATTCATAGTAGGAATAATTAACTACAAACATGCATACAACATAACACACTTCATAATCCATAGCCTAAATTAGTAGTTTAAATACCTTATATATAAGATAACCTTTTATGAAGTCGTCAAAAACAAACGTTGCGAAAGTTTTTTTCTTTTTTATATGCACAATTCCCTTTCATAATAAAATAAAATAAATAAATAAATCTCCATAGACAAGCAAACTAGACGATGGCCAATACATCTTCCGCTACATTTTTGACACCGCCACCTTTCCCCGACTTGACACCTTGAAAGTATCTCTATACCGCTACTTATTATAAACACCCTACACTCGCCTACCCAATTTAGACAATTCACCCTAGCTGTTACCATGGTGATTTTGATTTCAATTTTTAAAACAAATTTCAGATATACGTTATTCCAACAAAAATTTCGCTTGAAGATGGAACGGAGCCCATTTTACTTTCAACTCAATTTAATTTAAAGGATTATATTGAAGTTTTCGGCTCTTGTTTTGAAACATGAGACCTATTATGTAGCGATTTGGAATCATATTTTAAATAAATAATTATATTTATGCTCTACTTTGTATCGAGCACTATTTTAAAAAATAATAACTAAAATACTAAGGGACTTTGATTATTTACCTAACCAGTTCCTTCCTATTTTCTATATATTTTCACACACACACACACACACACATATATATATATATATATATATATATATATATATATATATATATATATATATATTGTACATAATCATTTTTTCTATTTAATAGGAGCAGATAAGTTTGACAATCGCCTGGTTCAGAAACCTCTCCAATCTTTTGAACATGAGTAGAGGTTTATCACTTGTTTCTTGTTTAGGCCTAGGTTTTCGGTCCCTTCTTAAGTCTACTTCAACTCTACACTCGTAACGGTTTTCCTTTTTTACGTTAATACAACTACACACTGTAACTTGAGTGGCTCTTGGGCCTTGTGTTGAGGCGAAATGTTTACACGCGCGTACATACGCACACAAACATAAACACTAAATCAAGTAAGCATAATTTTCAACTAGATGGAGAACATATCGTTCTGTCACACCAAAATATACGTTTCAATTTTTGTTTTCCAGTTTGTCTATCAAGTAACTAAGAGTTGAAAGACGTTGAAAAATACACACATCCATCGGGTTATAAACGAATTTTACGGTATAACAAAGATGTCTTTTGAATTTTTACCGTAAAAAAATTTGTTTTTTCTCAAATGATCTATTGATCCAAAATTCGCTTTTTCTGTGAAGTTGAATATGCAAAAACATTGAAACGAAATCATATTTGCTATTTTATGAAAGAAAGGGTTACACACACTAATTGCAACATAAAGAAGACAAAACGTATTGGACTTACCCTTTGCTATGTTTCCAATGGCGATTGTTGCATCTCCACTAACTGAAGCATCGATGTATACATTAACTACAGGATCAAAATGCTGTAAAGAAATGAGAAATACATTAAATATATTCATCTACCAATAAATTCCCTACGTTCTGGAAAAAGGCAATAAATTAAATCGATGAACAAAAATATATTAAAATGCTACTTACAATAAGTTGGACGGTTATGTCTACTTTGTTCCATTTTAGACCTTGAGATGTACTGCAACTTCATAGCTGTTCGCGACCAGCAAAGCCATAATGCACACCGAGATTAAGAGACATGTTTCCCGTCCCGTTCATTAAATAATGAAGTTGAAATTTAAATTCTTTTAGTCTAACCAATAAAGCAGCATGTTTGCAGGTATCTTTTGAGAGCATTAAGTAACCTGTAAATAAACAATAAAAATGATTAACACACACATTTACATTTATCATATATATATATATATATATATATATATATAAGCATTTCGCCCCGTTAGAGAGAGTGCCCTAGCATGCAGAGGGT
>CAHIKZ030005448.1:1577500-1602500 GCA_903632075.3 Acanthosepion pharaonis
TTTGAAGATCGACTTAGGTTCATACCACCAACACAGGTGTTACGACTATCGCCTGAAGACACACCAATAACCAATTTCTTAAAGAACAGACAACTTAAGATGTTAAAACTCACCTAACAAAAACAACGTGTCACAATCCATATAGCGGGTCGGGAGATAGACGCAGTCCTATGTATCCAGCAACCAGATATAAAGTGTTGTTATACTTTTTTTGATACCTTGAACTTTTGAGTTATTATTTTCTTTTCTTTTATACATATTTGTGTGATACCACCCTCGTTTGAACTCAGCTTGCATTACGGCCCCAACGACTGATTGATTTTGTCTGCTTAAGATCAATTCACAACGTGGGTAGGCGGACTGGAGATCAACGCAGTTACTTTGGTAACCAGACGTTGGAAGCGATTTGGGAACGACGAGGCTGATATCGGATCTGACCAGATTCCCATCCGAATCACCAAAAGGTTAGAACGTCACATTTGGGTGCCGCGACCAATACCAAGCCAGTTGATCGTCGCGGGACGGGACAACACGACTGACTCAGACAGGCGGACGTCACGTTTGGAGCGGCGACACCCGAACGAAGCAGCGAGGAGCGAGCGAAGGCTGTAGAGGGACGTCACAATGGGTAAATATTTTTAATCAATTCTGTTTATATTCGTATCTTTTAATGTACAGATTACAGCATTAATCGAGGGATTTCTGTATATATGATTTTGTGTGTGTGTGTGTGCGTGTGTGTTTGTGTGTGTATGTGTGCGTATGTGTGTGTGTGTGCGTATGTGTGTGTGTATGTGTGTGTGTGCCGTATAGGAATTTCTTCCAAACGTCATAAATATAAGGTCGGAATTTATTTAATATTGTTTTGCCACTAAAACTTCTTGGTTTCAATACATAATATAAATTCTCATAAGGGATTGATATTGAAAAAGTAAAAATTCTTACCTGTTTCCCCTAAAAGTGGTGTTTTACGTGCTTGAAAATGACATTTATGGTAAATGTCTCCATTGACAAAGATTAAATTTGAAATTGCACATAGTGTGAGTGTTACCTGTAAAAATAAATGGTGGAAGTAATGTTCGAACTTGCGAGCGACTGTCGAAATACCCGTGTTGCTATTTATAGTCCACTGGATCGTGACATTAACTATATATGTCTTATAATTCATTGCTTTCTTCAGTAATTCATTTCTAAGCAACGATTCTCGAAGACTACTTACTAAATTTGATCTTCATTTAAGAGCTCGTTTGACCTTGTGCCAGACTAACATATACGTATGAAAATTATCTACAATACAAAAATATTCAGAACAAAGACTAAATACAAAGATAAGTATAAAACGAATGAAAAGGAAGCACAATTTTATTCCTTAAAGAAAGAAAGAAAGAAAGAAAGAAAGAAAGAAAGAAAGAAAGAAAGAAAGAAAGAAAGAACGAAAGTTTTTTTTTTCCGGAATTTTTTTGGATTGAAAATTACGATGCACTGATGTAATCGGACTAGAGTCCGCATTTCGGTTGTTATAGTCACGTTTCAGCCGTTGTAAACTCCGGCCTTCTTCCGTTGTCAGTTGGCGGTGATAACCTTCTGAGATATTGGAATTTACCCGTTATTCAATTCACACGGTTAGCGTCTTCTCATTCCTTTTTGCCTGACAGAAAACATTGGCCACGTGGATTGAATGATGTGTTTACTTTTATATTACCAGGTTACCAACTACTACAGATATCTGAAGAAGGCCATGTGTACAACGACCGAAGCGTTATTACTATAATAATCAAGATAAAGATACTAGCCCATCCATATCAGTGTATAATTCGAATGCTTTTAGAATATTTATCTTATTACTATTTAGTTGTATTATATATTAATTATGTATGTGACTTACCTCGGAGTTGAAACAGTTACGTATTTCTCACCAGTGCGAGAAGTGAGTGTTCAAACCCAGGTGAAAACAAAGATTTCGAATAGTGATTTTCTAGACAGGCAGACACGCCCTCTTCATTTTGAAGATTCAAGTAACGCAATCTCCCTACCGTTATTCTCTCTTTAATTTGGCCTTGTGCCATTAACTAGATTTAATAAGTATCAATAAATACTTGTATAGATTCTCATTTCCTTCAAAATTTTGTGCGCATGGCACATCTGAATCAGTTAAAAAACGAGAAGAATGTATATATGATATATGTTTTCGTGTAGTTTGATACACTTGTTGATTTTAGCATACCTTATGTTTTCCAAACGCCGTCCATCCAAGGCTTATTCAACACTTTACAATGATTGTTATTTTTTTCTTATCTTCGCCCTTTTCTTTCCCTTTGCCTTAATATATTTGCATATACCAGGTTGGCCAGAAAATCATGACCCACTGACGAAGCGGAAAACCAACAACAAATTTTGATCTCTGTCTGATGGAATTTCCAAAGAGTACATTATTTCGAGCTTGTTCCACAGGGTCGCGCTCTCAACGCTAAACTGTACTGCCAGCAGCTCGACCGCTTGTACGACAAACTAAGGAAGGCGTATACTTCTTTGTTCAATTGAGGTCAGGCTTTGTTTCAGCAAGACAATGCGAGACCACACAATGCCAGGTTGACTAAAAGAAATTCAAATAGATGGACGATGTTGAGATGTTAAATATTATGAACCTTGAAATTGCATTCTATTCATTCTCATCTTACCTGGATATCTATCTATCTATCTATCTATCTATATATATATATATATATATATATATATATATATATATATATATATATGACGATTGCATCGAGCATGAAACAGACTGTCGCATCAAAATGTTGACTTCTATGTTCACTTTTATATTTACACACGATCTATCTCTGATATTGAGCACTTTATCCCATAAATATAGCACATCTTAAGATTATATTTCTTCATATATATATATATATATATATATATATATAGAGAGAGAGAGAGAGAGAGAGATACATAGATAGATAGAGAGTAATATAAAATGTTAAAACAGATCCACAAAAGAGCTCAATGTATTTATTACTAGCAGTAGAGCCCGGCGTTGCCCGGTGATATAACAGTAAGAGATAGATCAAGTATCCACCATCATAAAGACTGAAAATAAAATTGACAAAGATTATTGTTTAAGGTTGACGTACACGCATGTCTTAATTAGTTTGTTTTGTTTTGTTTTTTTTACGAATTGGTCAAACCCAAACTCAAACAAAAACATTGTTTACAATCGATATGAGTCTATCGATTGATGAATAGAATTTTATTATAAACAATTGTCTTGTAAATGGAATTTTAAAGCATTCTAAATGTAAAAATAAAGAAAAAAAGTGTGCAAGACAATAAGAAACACTACATGCCAAAAAAGAAGTGAAGTTTTGTTGAAATCGGTTGAAAAAATGTAGGTAGCCTTTCTGTAATCTTTTTAGTTTTACAATTTATGATTTTCACTTATTGAATACAGTAAAAAAAATTGCATATTTGCTTGTGGTGATTCATAATTAGAATTTGATTTGAATATATTTTTCCACTCGTTGTTTCTAATACAAAAATATTAACTTTATTTGGGTTTATTAATTATGATCTAACAAATCTTATTCATTTAGTAGCCTTCTGTATATATAATAATCTTTTACAATTTATGATTTTACTTATTGAATACAGTAAAAAATGGACACCATGTGTATTTAAAGTAATTTCCGTTCCGGTTATTATTTTAGTTAGGACTTGTGTATGTTTAGATTTCATTATCTTTCCTTAAAGATACAGAATTTATCCGATGTTTGTATTCGTACAATCAGTAGAGATCGTTAGATTATTGTTTAAGGTTGACGGACACGCATGTCTTAATTTTTTTTTTTTTTTTTTTACGAATTGGTCAAACCCAAACTCAAACAAAAAACATTGTTTTCAATCGTTATGAGTCTCCCAATTGAATAGAATTTTATTATAAATAATTGTCTTGTAAATGGAATTTTTAAAGCATTCTGAATGTTAAAAACAAATAAAAAGTGTGCAAGAGAATAAGGAACACTACCTGCCAAAAAAAAAAAAAAAAAAAAAAAGAAGTTTTGTTTTTATCGGCTGAAAAAATATAGGAAACTGCTCCCATATTTAAAGGAACCCAAACACACAAACAACCTGATGTGAATCGTGTTGTCCCCTTGCATTTTCACGGTGTCTCTTAATCGTGTTTTTCAAATTGATTTTGTGCAAAAACAATTATATTTTCCCATTTTTGGCGCTGCCAGAACCACCACAAGGTAATTTTATGTAGTCCTGTGAAGTTTTGTTGAAATCGGTTGAAAAATGTAGGAAATCCGATCCAATATATAAACGTTATAGACACACACACACACACACACACACACAATCTGCGTTTTATAATAAGTAAGATAACAGAGCCAATAAATCGTATTACACAATAAAATCCAAAATTACCCCATATCTGGAGGATAGATCTATTTCAAGCGACGAAAACTACATCAGACTTCAACCCAAGTGTACACACACACACACACACACACACACACACACACACACACACACACACACACACACACATATATATATATATATATATATATATATATATATATATATATACACTCGTATTTACTGAATGTTATTTAAAAGAATGTTTTAATCAGAACAATTATTTATTAACTTTATTAACTGTATGATAATATGACGTCAATTTTTTTCCTAAATGATGGTCCAGTGACTTTTTTTGTGGTCAACTTCGCAACTGATTTACGAAACCTTTATATGGTGTTTCAATTTCGTGGTTTGTTGCATTTTGTATATTCCACATTCTTTTGTTCCGTTTGAACATAAAAATACTAAATACAGTCAAAGCTACCACAAGAACACCACCAGCGACTGAAGCTCAATAACTGCTCCTTTTTAAATTTATGACTTTTTTGTTGCGACCATTCATCAGTTTTGACACTGTTATTTTTTGCTGTTCGAATCTGTTGTCCCATAATTTCTATCTTGAAGGATATCAGTCGTTATGGTCGGTTTCGAGTGGTGGTTTGTGTTCAATATACTAATAGGCTTACCACTACTGCTCACAAATGTTGGTGTCGGATTCCCAATTCTTGATTGGCATTGTTTCTACTTAGAACCCTCTCCAGCTGAGGAAAAATAAAAGGTAAATTATTATTAGATTGATTTTAAAGCATTTTTTGAAATACAACTTGCACTAAATTTAAGAAATGCATATATATATATATATATATATATATATATATATATATATAAACAGGTTCTTTTACTGCCACACCAAGTCACCATTGATTTAAATATAAGGATCATATTTCACATTTTATTGTTAAAATAGATACAAAAAGCATCTCATTACGACACTTCTTTAGAAAAATAATTGTCAGCTGTATAAAACAAAGAAGTTGATAAGAAAAATTATTATCCTTATATTTAAATATATATATATATATATATATATATATATATATAAGAGATTTCTGCAATAATGTAAGAATTCCATATTATATAGAGTATTACTCTCTCATACCCTTCCTGCTGAGCAAAGAAAACACACATTTGTTCAGTTGTGATCACTGGAGTCTCTTCCCTATACAATTACAATTTATATAGACTGTGATGTTTTTTTTTCTTTACTATCAAAGATGTTTCCTTAACAATCTTTCACGTAAATTTCTGACACAGATTCAAGTATTAAGCGCCTGGAAATATTTAGTTTGATTGTTTTCTATTCTGCTAATATCTTATACAACAGTAAGCTACTGTCATTAGGTTATGATACTGTAGCTTCAGAAGCCTTTATTTATTTAACAGAGTGCTGTTGCAAGATCTATGCTTAAACAATTAGGTTTCAACTCAGCAATGTTTGTTTTTTCTTTCTGGATGCAAAGCAAGTGTCTTTGTTAATTGTTTTTTAAATCATATTTAGGTTAGTTTTGTTTGTTTAATATCAACTACTTATGGGTCATTTAATGCCAAAATGTAATTTTCCTGGGAGATTTTTGCATTCTATGAAAATGCTTTGGTGGTAATTTTCTACTATATATATATATATATATATATATATATATATATATAGTTAAACCTAGAGAGCCAGACAAACCTACCAAGGTTTCAGCTAAAGCCAGCCTTCCTGACGATCCGCTTAGGTGAAACCTTGGTAGGTTTTTCTAGTTCTCTAGGTGTAACTAGGTCTCCTCTACTTACTTGAGCACTTTATTTAGTTATTTTATTTACTCGTATCGGTTTTTTTTTTCTTTGGACTTTCGACTTGCATGCTAGACGATTATTTTCGGCTAACATATATGTTCTTCGTTCTTTCTTTTTTATACCTTTTTACCCTTTGGTATTGGTTTGATTAATTGCAAATCAAGACACCGAAGGTTTTCCCAACGTGTATAATTTCTTATAGTTATAAGATTACTACTAATAATGTATATATTATATATATTGTATATATTTAGATATTTATTTTATATTTTCATGCTTTGACTCCAGTTTTGTGGGGTTAACTATTTGTCCATATTTGGGATCCTAACAGGTTCTGCCAACCCGGGTAAGTGTTGATCTTGGAAATAAAAGTAATTAAATGGTGATTCCACGCTCCTCAAAAACTCTTGATCAGGTGACTTGTCATTGGATGTAGTTTAACGTCTATACTCAGGGCGTTTATCTTTGTTATTTTTTGTTTTGTTTTTTGTTTGTTTGTTTCTTTCTTTTCTTTTCTTTGATGCAATGTTATTGGTCCTTACCTGGTATCTCGGCTTCAATCACTGTCCTACCGCTGTAACGTAGCTTTCGAAGATCGCAAAATCGTGAAACCTAAGGTCACAAACAATTCCCCATACAACCAGATATTTACATATATAATCGCTCCCGCCAAAATAACCGTTAGAATTGACTACCCATTAATGCACCAATTCACCCATATATATATATATATATAGAGAGAGAGAGAGAGAGAGAGAGAGAGTCGAAAAAAAACAACACATATGACCTGATTATTGCGTCGAGCATGAAACAGTGTGTCGCCTTTTAAGACTTCAATGTTCATATATATATATATATATATATATATATATATATATATATATAAATGCAGACGATCCTGAAAAAAATTTGTTTATAATTTATTTCATGAATATACAAATATTCATTTCTTCAGGCCGATTTCTTTTGTCAATAAATGGGTTCAATTTATCCGGGAAAAAGGAAAAGAGAGGAAAAAGAAAAACGAAAACGAGAAAAATTAACATTAAAAGAGGAAGAAAGAAAAATAAAAAAATATTTATGTATGTATATTGTATATAATAATTTCTGTATTTAGTAGGAGTAGATAGGTACGCCTATCGCCCGGGTCACACTCCTCCACGATCTTTCGAACAGAAGTAGAGGTTTATCCCTTGTTTCTTGTTTAGGCCTAGGTTTTCGGTCCCTTCTTAAGTCTACTTCAACTCTACACTTGTAACGGTTTTCCTTGTTTACGTTAATACAAGTACACACTGTAACTTGAGTGGCTCTTGGGCCTTGTGTTGAGGCGAAATGTTTAAGCACGCACGTACATACGCACACAACGAGTGTTGTTGATTTGGTCGTTTTCAGTCTTGGTATTTTTGTCGTTTTCATCCTTGGTATTTTAGTCGTCGGTTTAATAATCGGAGGATTTGGTGGACAGCGATGCTCGATATGACCGTTTTTAGCTACAAGTAAACGGAGGAGAAAAGTAACAGACTGGTTTAAGTATGACACAATGAAACCCGGTCATGATTAGAACATGCACAAAGTTAAAGTTTTTGTCTGTTTCCGACTGCGATAACGTTTCATAACCAGTGCGCCGGGCGTATTAATGTGTCTTGAAAGTTATCCAGGTACGCCCCATTTAACAGAAGAATAAAGATTTATTTTGAAATTTTACAAACTTATTTTAAAAATGTAGAGATACCACGCAACATGATTTCCATGTCGATGTCAAGTCTATTTTAAACTGTTTGTTAAATTCTTTTAATCTTCAAGAAGGAGTGGATAATCCTTTCCTTTTGCCTTTCTCGGGGATCTAAATCTGACTCTCTAAAAAACTGAAAATAGCAGATTCTTCCTAAATCCCTTTAAATTAAAACCATACCGCTAATCTTCTTTTGGGAATCATGAAGCACAATTTCATATTTTCAAGGTCCATGACTAAGTTTTCCTTACTAAAAATTTAAATTTATGCGCCATTTTTTTTGTTATTCTACCAGTGCGCCCTTAAGTATAGAAAAAGTTGAGAAACACAGGAGTAGACAATAATCTGTAGAATATTCAAAGTGACCACCCACTGACCGAAAACTTATAGAAAATAAATGAAAACTTCAGGATTAGTATGTCACGTGATAGGAAGTTCTGACTGCAGGATTATAACCGTAGTTTGTATGTTGCGAGCCACGCATCGTGATCTACAGAGATGAGTAGAGATGTGGTAGAGGAGAGCATGGGTTCTCGCTGGCCGAAGAGATGATCTGGTACGATAATCTGTTTTAAGAGAAGATAACATCAATCGAGATCATGCCCAGTGAATCCGTAAATAAATAACCAATAAAATGGAAAAAAAAAATATTCGCCTTTTCATTTCTCGCTGTGGTTAGATTTTTACCTTTCGTTCCTTTTGTGGAAATACGCCATGCCTTTCCCTGTAACACTCTTGTGAAACTGGTAGATTTTGAGAATTAGAATTAGGAATACGTTGTCTTAAGGTTATTTTGTGACACTCTTGTTCCACTGCTAGTATGAAATTAGGATTAAGAAGGGTGCATGTAGAACCCCCGTATAGAATTTGAGAATTGGAAGTGTGAAAAGCATTAAAATCATTGTGAGAAAATGAATTCAAATATGAAGCGAGAGAAAAAAAAGTGCTGATAAGCGTGGAAAGGACTCCGGATCGAGCCGGGCAGGCAGTGTTTTATCCAGCCGCAAACGTTGGTCCCAGTGTATGTATAAATAAGGAGGAAGGAGGGTGTTCAATATGATGTAGTAGCTGTGGGAACAGCGAACATGTGGATCTAGTTCGAAACTTGGCTGGGGGTGCGTATATTAATTATGCACTAATATCGTAATTTCTTTATATCAGCAGATACCTAGACAAATGTCTTGACAGTTTTAAATATTGATATTTTTACTATCATTATTTTTTAGAGTCCCAGTGAATTATTTAAACATACTGTGTTGATGTACGATAAGTATTGAACGTTTTTAAATCTATTTTAATAATAATTATGTTCTAGTCTTATATTGAGTACTGTTAAATTTTATGTAAGTTAAATTATATAATTTGACATATAATATCTTTTAGTGTCAGTAGCTACGACTCACACATCTATATAATAAATACGAATGTCAGTGTGTCACACTTTTTCAAATTTACTCCTAGAGGTTGTAAACAAAATATCATACCATGTTGGAATGAGACTGACTCTGTGAGTAAATTAGAAAAATTCCGGATCGGATCCAGACCCGCAATCCTAAAATTTTGGATTTCTAAATTTTCATTACTGCGATTGTTTTCGGCGATATTTTAACAGGATTTTTTTGCGACGAATTTTTTGTAAGATAACTATTTTATAACTTGGAATTAAATTTGAGAATAATTGAAATTAATTGCGAAATACAGCGAAAGTCAACAATGAAATAAAAATAATTGTTTGTATGAAAAATAAAGACCTACGTACATGATTTTTTTAAAAATTAAGTGGTGGAATATATCGTTGAACCTTTAAAAGGTGAGCAATAATGCAATACTTAAATGGAGTAATGGATAGCGGCTTGGATTGAGGAATCGCAGAGCCGAGTTCGAATTCCAGTCGAATCCATTACATTCACTTACGTGCTAATACCCTTGGGAAAGGTATGAATCCTCTTCCTCTCCCTCTAGCTATGGGCAAAATAGCAGGACAGACTGGGTTCTATAGCCTTGGATGGCAACTGGTTTAGGAGAAGGACAACTCTGAATTCAAAACCTGCGGAGGGTCGTTTGGGAACCTTGTGGCATTCGTGCATTCGTCCTTTCAAAGATCTTAGAGGAGGGGTGAATGGAGTTTCTCTGAGCCTTGGTTGGCAATCCATTTAGTGATGGTGTCACTATAAAAAACACCCTTGAGAGCCCTAGCGAAGCATCAAGAATTCAGCTATTTGACAAGATTATGAACTACACCAATCAAAGTATTGAAGATAAGGAATACTGGAAAGGTATAGTGAGTTCAATCTCGGCTGAGGCCGCAAGATGATGATGTAAATGAAGCAGTGATCACTTTTGAGATCTTCTGTAGTTTATTGCTGCCTATCGCATCTACTCCTCACGCTCTACATATTGTGATGAGGGCTCAATCAAGAACCCTCCACAAGAGCTAGCTTCTAACTAGCTTAAATGTTAGCCGTAGAGGGTGGCTTTTATATTTGTATGTATATGTATGTATGTGTATATGTGGATATATGTGTATATGTGTGTATGTATGTAAATGTGTACATATGTACGTATGGAGGTGTTTATGTATGTATATGTATAGGTGTGTATGTGTACATATGTATATACATGTAAATGTATGTGTGTGTATGTATATATACATGTGTAAGGGTGTGTATGTATTTGCATGTGTATATATATATATATATATATATGTATATATATATATGTGTGTATATGAATGCATGTGTGTATATGTATATGTATGTGTGTGCATGTATGTATGTACGTGTATGTATATATATATATATATATATATATATATATATATATATATATATGTATGTATATGTATGTGTATGTGTATATATATGTATGTATGTATGTATAAATGTATGCATGGGGGCATATGTATGCATGTATATGTATGTGAAAAGTGTGTGTATATGAATATAGATGAATATGTGTGGATATGTGAATATATTTTTATATTTTTAGGTTTTTATATATGTGTGTGTGTGTGAGTACATGCCTAAGTGTATGTACCTACTTGTATATGTTTTTGTGTGTATTAGTATGTGTTTTTGAACATAGAAATATTTGGTCCTTGCTAAATTAGACAATCGTTATATTCATCTTCATATATTTATATTTGATTTCTAACCTGTAGTCGATATTAATTTGTCAAATTTTCTCAATTACAAAGCGGCCCTTTAAGTAAACACAATTTTATTTTCCTTCGTCCCATCTCTCTCCCCCACCTCTTCTCCTTCTTTTTTTCCCCCCACCTCCTATCCTAATTGTCTATGGTGTGTATATGTCACCACGAAATGTATCTTTATGCATTAGACATCCGTCGACTTTCTTTCTCTCCTCTTTTTAAATCCCCCCCACATCTCCTAAAATTTCTCTCTGTTAAGGTTTCATCTCCCTCCTCCTCATACTTACACTTTCTATAAATTCTGTTTTGATTTCCGGAGTTGTTTTTTTCTGTTTTCATTTTGAATTTGTAGGCCTGATGATTTGGATCGTATTTACGATTCCAATGGAATAAATTATGACCATGGAATATTAGTGTTTAAGACTTTTTATTATATCCTTACTCTGTCCTAGACATTGAGTTCTACCTGGATTCTTCCTCTTGGAAAATTTTTTCTGAAAATATACATGTATGGGTATTTTTTTATAAATTTTTTATATATATTTTGCATAGGTATGTATATATTTTTCACTAATATTATCTCTCTCTCTCTCTCTCTCTCTATATATATATATATATATATATATATATATATATATATATATATATATATATATATATATATAGGCAATAATAACAATTTCCAATTTTCATTTAGACAAAATAACATGGTGCGTATAGAGAATTACAGGTTCGGGCCCGCCTAAGTAGTTATAAACGCACTAATATTAAGTACACAGATCGCATTATTTATGACCATCATAAGAAGACATGTAGGAAGCTCATTTGTTTTATACCCCCTTTCAACCTAATAGTTAAATCTAAATTAGGACGAAACTTCCTAAACTTATTAATAAACATTTTCCCAACACTAATCCCCTTAATAATATATTTAATAAAAATACACTCAAATTAAGCAATTTTGTACGGACAACCTTCAGAAAATCATTAAAAACACACTAATAAAGTCTTCAACAAGTATAAAACTTCAAAAAGCAAGATATATTGCAATGGTGCAGTAAGTGATAATAAGTATAATAATACTAATACCAATTATAATAATACTAATACCAATTATTATTATTATTATTATTATTATTATTATTATTTATTGGCTCTTCATTTTATTTCTTTGTATTTTTTTTCTAGCTGTCTGCCGAGGTAAATTCTAACCTACCATTATTTACTAGCGTTTTAATCTGACATAGTTAATTTGATAGTGAATATTTTTGATAGTTTATGCATTAACTTTACATGGACTCATAATCCGTTATTGTTATCTATGCATACATGTGCGTATATATGCGTGGTTGTTTCAATATCTGTTTATATACGTGTGTATATACATAGGTACACATATCTGTACATGTGTGACTGTGTGTTATTATGTATATGTTTATATGCATGTATGTATTTGGGTGTATGTATATGTATATATATGTGTGTGACTGTGCGTATATATGCATATATTTGTGTATATGTGGGTAGTTGTAGGTGCTCGTAAATGTATATTTATATTTGTATATATGTGGATGTTTTATTTGTATGCTTGTGTGCGTATTTTGTTTGCACATGAGTTTAGTTGTTCGTATTTTTGTATATGTAGGCGTATCTGTATGTATGTATATATGTCTGTGTATGTATATAGCCCGTTATGTGTATTTCAACTACATATATATGTATGCATCGTACAGATGCATGAATATGCACTTTTTACTTTTATTTGATCTTCTTTTTTATCTATATGTTTGTCTATGTAAAATATTGATAGTGGCTTTTGTGGATTTATTAGTGCTTGAATTTTACTGCGTCTAATTATTTGTATATTTGTATGTGTGGGTGATTGCTCGTATATGCTTTAACATACTTTTGACTATCATTCAACACCATCACTTGAAAGAAATGTTGAAATAAAATGGCTATTTTTGTAGTGATTTTATAACCTTTTTATGTTATAATTCTCGAATAAATAATTATATCTGCTCTACTCTGTATTGCGCACTTTTTTAAGAAGTGTATTTTTTTGGTTATTGGAATCTATTCCGTATACACCAATCTATACTTGATATATATATATATATATATATATATATATATATCACAAATATTATTGAAAACGAGCAAGGCACCATAGAAAAAATATATATAATGACAGGTGTCTGCTCATATATGAATATATATATATATATATGTGTGTGTGTTTGTGTGTGTGTATTTAGGCAGCAATCATTCTTTCATGCGCATGTCATTGAATAACACAGACATGGTGCTTTGATTAATTTTTTTATACAATTTCTTTTCTGAAGATAAATTATATAGAAACTGTTCAATCAATTGTTCTTCTTATCCGAGCGCTTTCGGCTATACATCTAGCTGTTATCAAGATTGAAAAATATTAAGTGTTAACAAGATGTAGATTGTTGCATGTATGTATTTATATAATGTTTTCATTTTCAAAACACGGTCAAGATATTGTGTCCATGTTCATAGTTGATATTATTAAGTGTTTTTTTTTCCATTATTTGTAACCTGTTTTTGCATGTAGATGATACTATTATATTTGTTGTCAACAGGTATGTTACGAATAGGGTCCAGTGGCTAAATGTATAGCCGAAAGTGCTCAGATAAAAAGAACAATTGGACAGTTTTGATATAATTTATCATCCGAAAAGACTAAATCAAAGCACCAAACTAATGGAACTCCTACAGAAGTCAGTGAAGAAGGACAGTGAGAAGAAAGGACTAAACATCTATTGCAAGAGGATAGAATGCATGGTTGTCAGCTAAAGGGGCTGGTCAACCTACAAATTACAAATTGGAGATAACAAAATCAAGCAATTACAACAATTTAAATATCTGAGAAATGTTTTAGCAGTAGATTGAAAGTGCGACACCGAAATCCGAAGACGCATTTTGATAGTGAAAGTTGATTTTAAAAGCTAATCAGAAACAAGACAATTTCATTAGAAACAAAAGAAAAGATCACGGAACTGTTTTATAATATCAGTTCTCATTATATAGCAGTGAATACTGGACAATGTCCCCGCAGGTAAAGAAGAAATCTGAAGCAATAGAAATGTGGTTCTACAGAAGGTTGCTGAGTATACCATGGAGTGATCATGTGAACTACGACGAAATTTTAGAGAAAATAGAAACAAAAAAGAACACATACATAGCATCAGAAAGAAGCAGTTAAATTTCTAAAGAATATAATGAGGAAAGAGGGGTTAGAAAATCTGTTACTCACAGGATATTTTAAAGGTAAAAATCACAGAAGCAAACAGAGTATAATCTACCTATCGATCTTGTAGTAAGTGGCTGACAGGAATTGTGTTAAAATTTGGTTAGAAGAGATAGAATCAGAAAAGAGAACACGTATTTCTGTTATTTCTGAAGCTGAATAAGACGCAGTGTCCTGGGTATGACAATAAACTACATCCGCGTCCTGGGTATGATGATGAACTACATCCGGCAGCAGCGCCTCTGAACAGAAGACTTTGAGGGGCGTGGAACCACTTCTTGATTGCTTGTTTTCCACCCTGACCGCGGTGGTGGCATCTGTTGGGGTCCCACCATTGGGCGAATGGTTAACCCCTAAATTGGAGTCAAAGCACCATGAAAACGTAAAAATAGGTTTTAATACCGCCATATATTTTTGGTAAAAAGTTATTAACAGCAATACATTTTCGGGAAAAAATATTACCAGCAATAAATATTTAAAAGAAAAAATAATATTGTAATATTTGAAAAAAAAATATTACTCGCAAAATATTTTTTTGAATAAAATATTACCAGGAACGCAATTTTGAAAAAAAATATTACCAGGAACTCAATTTTGAAAAAAAAAAAAAATAATACCAGCAATACGTTTTTTAAAATATTACCAGATATACATGAAAAAAAAAAAAATATTACCAGCAACATATTTTCGAAAAAATGTATTAATAGCAATAAATTAAAAAAAAAAAAATTACCAGCAATAAAAATATAATCGGCATTAAATAATCTATTCAGGGTTAGCCCCCAAATTGGGGTCAAAGCACTATTGAAGGTGTAAATATAGTTCTTAATACTAGCAGTACAATTTTGGAAAAAGTGTTATTACCAGCAATATATTATTACACGCAAGACATTTTCGAAAAAAATATATTACCAGCAATAATAATCTAGTTGGCATTAAATAACCGATTGAGGTTGATATGTCGTAAAACAAAACATACCAAACCAAGCCAAATATGGCACAAACAAACAAGTGTCAACCACTATGTGAAATTTAAAAGAACATTCATTTATTACAATACAGAAAAAAAAAAAAACAATTATAATATTTACAAGCAAGAGCTAGCACAAAAATTTTTTGCCTCTTATACAAAAAAACTGAGTTTGAATAATTAATCAAATATACATGATAAAAGATCACAATTTTCGAAAATAAAACAAATTTTGAAGAAATAAGATATTAGAAAAGGCAGAAAATACAAAAAGTGTACCTACCTATAATTTGTATGATTTGAATAGGAATGTTGCAGAACAAAGAAAGTTTTATGGTTTCAACTGATTGATATCAAAGGGACATTTTATAGTTTTCTTTTTACAGAATACTTCAATTTGGAGACCTTGCTGCCGGATGTAGTTTATCGTCAGATCCTGGACAATCAAGAATCAGTTGTTACCTTTGCTTCACATTCTCTTCATTTTCATCTTCATTGTCTACTTCGTCCTCCTCTTAAATTAATATTACACACCTCATTCAGTCGCCCTTGACCTTGAGTGACTCTTACGCCTTGTGGGGAGGGGAACTATTTTCGTAATAGTAAAAAGAACTTTTAAAATGACTACAAACCATATTTATACTTACACCATGATATTTGATCTGAATTTCTGCCGCCTTCCATTTCGGACCTTGATTTGCTGTGCATTGCCAGATGATATTTCTACTTGTCATGGAATAATAAGCGTACACATATATCATTGCTTGTCCTGTCCCATTAAGGAAGTAATTAAATCGAAATCTCTTTGCTGAATTGATAGAGGTGGATATTGCAGCAAGATTGCACGTATTTTTCGAAATTTGCAAGTAACCTGCACAGAAAATAAAATAATATATTTATATATTTTACATCAAACTCTTAATTATATAGTGGATGGTCGTGTTAGAAATAAATATTCTATTTTAATTTTGATTTTAAACATTATGTATTACATCTATCGACAAAAAAATCTGAGAAAGTAAAATACGCTCAGGCTGATAGACATAATACACATTTTTTAAAATGGGACGTCTATTTCAAATACGTGTTTCAACTATAAAAATGTTTTCAAATAATAAAAATGTCGAAGTAAAAAATCCATTAATTCTTTATATATATATATATATATATATATATATATATATGTATGTATGTATGAAGAAATATAGTCTTAAGGTATGTTATATTTATGGGTTAAAGTGACCAATCTCAGAGATCGAGCGTATGTAAATATAAAAGTGAACATTGAAATCAGATGAAACAGTCGTTGCCTCTGAGTGTTGACCATAATGTGCATTTTGATATATATATATATATATATATATATATATATATATATATATATATATATATATATATATATATATTCATACGTTTCATTAAATAATATAGACAATATTGATCCATATTTTTTAATACAATCTAATATTGTGAATTTCTTTCTTCGTTCAATGATAATGTTATTAAACTTAGACGTTATGAAAAGAATTTACATAGAATAAATAGACAACACTTGTCTATATTATTTAATGAAACGTGTATGAATGAAAAGAATTTTAAATAAATATATATATATATATATATATATATATATATATATATAAACACAACGGTTAATTTTAAATAATTATAGCAGAGCGCGTCTGCGCATCTTTGCAAAATCACTATCACAACAAATACAGTTACATTAAATTTGTCTTCACAATTCACCTCTGTGGATTATCTCGGAGGAGATAGAGAGTATGTGGGTTAACAAAAAGTACGGCGCCTTCCTTGATGGATTTTAAGAAGATAATTAGAGAACTAGAAAGGATTATTATAATATTAAATAGATATAATATGTCTATATTATTTAATGAAATTTGCTTGAATGAAGATATGCTACCTAAATATATGTATATATGCTTAGGCACCTCGGTGTGGTGTAATGGTTAGCAAGCTTGTCTCGCTAGAACAATTACGACTGAGTAGTGAGTTCGATCCTCACTGGGTGCTCCATACTTCCGGCCTTGTGCCACATCTAAGCAGAGCTTAGAAAATTAATATATGTATATATGTATTCAATTTCCTTATCTACTATATTAAATTTCGTTATAATTGAGCCATCAGCGATCTATCTGAAGTGTTAACATTTACTCATTCTGAAAGTGATGTGGTTTCTGTTATTTGGTACAGTTCTTTTTCTTCTTTTTTTTGTTGTTGTAATTCTGTAGCGCCTGTCAGCAAGGTTCGAAGTAGGTGGTCATCAAAGCCATTTTTAAACCATGATCAGAGAAAGCAGTTGTATGCAGTTTAGCTATTTCTGAACGACTTTTAGGCTTATACATGACATCCATATGAAAGTCTCGATCTGATTATTAAGATTCGAGTTTTTATGTTAATATTTTGGTTTTTGTAGCAATGTGTGGTGTTCATGAAACTATCCTGAGCGCAGCTCTTTTTTTTTATTCAATTTTATTTTATCTTATATTTAATTTGTTATAACTGATCCATCGGCGATGTATCTGAAGTGTTAATATTTACCCATTCAGAAAATTGATTTGATATCTTTGAAGATTGATTTTGACATGACTGAAACAAGACAAATACTATGAAATAATGTTTGACGGCTAATAAAAAAAATAAAAAATATCAATAAAAAACCTATGAATTGTAAATAAATAGAAACTTTAAAAAATTGATAGATAAGTCACACTTTGAAGACTGCAGTTTACTGTGTCATACTAGACTATATTTATCACTAGAATCTATCTCACACATTTACGTCATCCATTGTACTGAATAGTCTGTCCTGCTATTTTGCTATATCGGCGGCAGGAACAGATGAATTCATATCTCTTCCCAAAGGTATTTCTGCGTAAATGAATGTGTAGCGATAGCAAACAAATCTCTATCTACAAAAGGCAGGATGTGTGTGAGTGTGTGTTAGTGTGTGTGTGTGTGTGTGTGTGTAGTGTGTGTGTGTGTGTGTGTGTGTGTGTGTGTGGGTGTGTGTGGTGTGTAACGAATGCACGGGCGCAATTTTCAACGGATTTGAACCAAAATTTACATGCACATGCTCCAAGTTAGCGAGAAGGCCAAGACCGACTTTGCATTTCCCAACTCTCATCGATAGTGGAAATAATCGATTTTTTCATGATTTTACGGCAGTTTTCATGTAGTTTGCGGCCATTTTCTACTGGTCAGAGTGAGAGCCTATAGCTGGCTGCCACGAATAGGCAGGAAGATTCTATTGGCCAGCGGAGAGCCAATAGCTGACTGACACTAAATGTTAACTAGCATGCTAACATGCAAAAAATATCGATAGATGCATTCGTTACAAGTGGGAAAAATTTAAATCTGCATGGCACTTTACTCCAATTGGCTTATTCGCTTGCTTAAACTCAACGTTGATTCTGATTCCGCAAAACTGGGTTGGGTGTGAAAAGTATTTGTTGCTAACATTTTTTTTCATTCGGTTTTTCCAGTTATGAGTCATTTTTAAAGGTGATCGTTTTGTGTTCATTTTGTTTAGTTCTTTTTTTTTTCCCAACAGATTTAATGTTTAGTATAGAGCTTAGGAAAAATTCGCAGTGTGAGATAGGGAAGAAGTAAGGCATGTAGCAATATTAGCACGGCAAGGGCAATCCTTTAAAAAGGCAGGGAAGGGCAAAAATATTTTAAGTCAAGGATAGCGATTGCTGTATGAGTCGTACGATTTTTTGAATCAAGCACGGGCAACGCTGGGCCATGCTGCTAGTAAATCACTATATAACCCTAGTGTGAAACGAAAACAATTAATAATAAAAGAAAAAAATCAATTAATAAAAAATACTTTAAAATATCGATAAGAATGAAAAATTAAAAATAATGAAAAGAAAAAGTTAGATTAAAAAAAAATAGTGAATAAAAATAGAATACTCGTATGATACATCAGAACAGGAGTTTTGCCGTCATTTGAAACAAAATCAACATTTTCTCTATATTCGTTTACGACAGCCAAAGTATAGCTTTCTGTTAGAACTTGTTGCTAATGTTGGGTTTGTAAAATTCGTCTACTCCTATCCTCTTCAAGTATAAAAAAAATGAATACGAAACACATCAAACAATTTTATGGTATTATAAGAAAATAAGTGAGTTATCTCCTTGGTCAACTTCACTCTTAGAGATCACCATAGCGTATTTATTAGTCAATACACCTTTCAAATCAACCAATCACTAGCTAGAATATGTTGGCGCCAATTATCAAAGAACGCTATTCTCTTCTGTTTCTGTCTATCTTTTCTGCTGAGATCTGCAAGGAACGCGAAGTTAAAATTGTCTATACTTCTACTTGCAGTTTTGACAAGAGAGTCGTATCATATTAGTTACAGTGTAACCTGGATATAAGAGACCCGGATATAAGAGAAACCCGAATATAAGAGATTTTCTCTGGTCCCAAATTAGAGCCTGTGTTAATGTATACATATAGACTAAACCCGGATATAAGAGAAAAACGGATATAAGAGACTTCTTCTCCGGTCCCGACAACTCTCATATATCCGGGTTACACTGTAAGAAAACCATTCTACAACACCAAGGACATCAGTTAAATGGACTTATATTGTGTCATTAACCGCAAAGAGAACAATTTGTTTGCAACCAAGAACTATTATTTCAAACAATATTTGTGTAAACGAATTTGAATAATATTCCTTTAAACTTTCAAATTATGTTCTGTGTTCTCTCTGTATAAACTAATAATATTTGCGGCCTAAATCGCTATCACTTGAGCCTAAAAAACCATAACATTTGCACAAATTTTAACATACAAACTCTCTGGCCTTCAGATGGATACACTTTTCTCAAAACGTGTATAAAAAAAATTAAGTAAATACAGAGATCTTTAACATTTTTTTATTTCACAAATAATGGAAATGATTTTTTTTATATAATCAAACGAGTGCCAAGAAGCTACTATTTTTTTATTATTATTATCACTAAATGCTCCTTCCACTTTGAAATGTTTAAAAAAGAAACACATAAAACGTCAATCAACTTTTCTCTTACAACCAAAAGATGTGAGATTATAATGTGTTATTTAGTCTCTGCTCTTACTGTTGGTCTCTGTGGCGCAATCGGTTAGCGCGTTCGGCTGTTAACCGAAAGGTTGGTGGTTCAAGCCCACCCAGGGAGAATTTATACTATTTTTAATCAAACTAAATCCTCCAATTTTATGGGACCTGAACTTTTAAAATGTTAATTATGAAACACATTCCCTCACATAAAAGTCTGCATCCATGTATCTCCAAAGATTCGCTAAAAATTATTATACAAGATTAAAAAACAAATCCCAAACATACTAAAATTTTTTATCATCAAGATCTATATAGTCTTATGAAGAGGAAACAGTAAAGGATATTTTAACTATTAAATTATATTTCTCAATTCATTTTTGGTTAATTTTTATTATTTTTCTAGCGTCATTGACTATAAATTAGTAAGGGAAAATTTTGAAATCTTTTTGCAGTGAGAACACATTAATTTGGAAATTCTTGAAAAAATGAAATAATTATCAGATTTTAATGAAACTTTCAAGAGTTATTCACAAATCAATAAATGTCTTTAGAAATGTTTACTTTTTTAAAGATCTTGGTATAATATCCTCTATTTTTACATATGTTACCTCCCACTTATTTAATTTCATAAAGCTTTGAGAAATTTATTTTTGTAGGGCTTAAGGATTATATTAGTTATAAGCACATGTCCTTGGGCCCCGTTTTACAAAAAAAAAAAAAAAGAATGATTTAAAATATAAATCATACTTTTTTTTCGTAAAACGGGACCCCCAGTTACCGAAAATCTGCTCTGAATTGTAAAATAAAAATGCAATTCCAGTCGTGCGATAGATCGATTTTTCAATGATGATATAAATCCATGAACAGTTTATCTTGTCTAACATATTTCTGGTGACTATGAATATTCAGAACAAACACTCATAGTCTTGAACTGGCACAAGACGGGCCTTGAAACAAGTGTGCTCCATAAAAATTTGTTTTAGACAAAGAAACTTCACTAAAAACCAAACGAAATATTTCCATTTTTTTGACAGCAGATTTTGCCAAACTTGACGCAAAAGTTGATTCAAGCATGCTGAAAATTTAAAATCTTTCATATACAAGTCAACGTTACAAAATTTCGCATAATTATTGACTATGAGTAAATAGTACAAAGCCTCCGAAGCTGGTAGACTGACTCAGTAGGATGAGTTTTCAAGGAATGTTTTAGATTGCGTGTATTTCCGTTCGACGGTACAACCACAGCACGTACAGACCAAAGACATTTCTTTAGAATAAACTTCTAAAACAACAACAATAATAATAAACTAGACAAATTAAGTCTGTTCCTCCAAAACATCTACTCAAGAAGCGAAACTCAGAAATTGAAAGGAAATGTTTCTGCTGACTACATGATTAATTATGTAATTTATTTGACTTTGGTGTCGTTCTTGTCTCTGTGGCGCAATTGGTTAGCGCGTTCGGCTGTTAACCGAAAGGTTGGTGGTTCAAGCCCACCCAGGGACGTACATTATTTTCTCCCCCACCTTTAACGAAATAATATTTTCGCTAATTCAAAAGGTATCGAAAATGTATCGAGATACTGTTGTATTTTTGTATCCAATGTGAAATCAATAAATAACAAAGTCTTCAATAATCACTTGCATCATTCTGCAGACTTCAATAAAAATTATTGTGTTCAGATTCATTTTCCTGTCAGAGAATATTTTGCCAGGCAGTTATCTGTAACTAGTAAAAACAAATATAATTTATTGATGTGGAATTCCAACCCGTACTGCCACGTCAATGTCGTCCGAAACATAATAAAATGGAAACTCCTTCAGAGCAACACTGGCTGATTTCATGACATGTATGGTTGTGCTGTTGATGTGTTATCTCGTGATGTGAATCAAACTCACTATAAAGAGTAGCATTTATAGTGAAAGATGCTAGCATTATTAACCATTACTCTGTGATTTCAATCACTGAATCTAAACAACTGGTTGTAGATTAAAAACATTTTCAGGTCATTATACTCTATTTTCTTCTCTTCATTTAATACTCTAAATTTTTCCTCAATATCAATCTTAGCTTTACATTAGCTCAGAAAATGAATGAAGAGGAGGAAACACAAAGTCGAAATAATGTGGCTTGTCGTATATAAATGCCATGGAAAAATGCCCAGGCCCCGTGACCAGTAGACAAGTCAATTTAGTGTGTAGTCGTAACAACAAATAAATTACTAAATAAACCACCAACCCTTATTATTAGACTATGTAGTTGACTGAAACCAAAATAAATAATAATTAAACAAAAAAATAAAAGTTAAACAATAAAAATACTTTACAATACAGATAAGATTGTTAATTAACGATAAACAAAGAAAAGTTAAATTGTAAAAAAATATAATTAAATAAATATAAAATACTCCCATGATGCATCAGAACAAGGGTTTTACCGCCAAATGATCAAAAATCTAAACTTTCTCTTCATTTTTCGACGGCTGGAGGAGGGAGACGTCCTGGACAGTTCTCTAATAAAACATGTTTAATTCTGTATACATATATGGCCTTTAAAATATACAACCTTTTCTCTGAAATTTATACTAAAGCATTTTATGGTTTTTGTCTGTGCTTATTTAGATGTATCTCATATATGATTTTGTTTGTAATTTTATAACCCCGTTGTGGGCTTATGATGTCCACTTAACTCCACAAAATACATATAATATATAAAACATGACATTCAGACAAGGCCGATTTTTTCAAGGTAAAAATGAAATCGAAATGTTTTGTTGTTATAGTTACATTAAAAAATCCAAATTTAAAAGGTAATTTTCATTAACCAGAAGAAAAAAAAGGCTTAGACAAAAAAAGCGTCATCCCACAATCCTTACTCTTGCTCCATATGGGACCCCCCTTTGTAAATCACTAGCGGGTCTTAAGTACCACTTAAGATTACAAAGTTTTATAACTGAATCAATTAAGTTGTCAGATACTCATACGTCGAAACCGACTGAAGAGTCCATATATATATATATATATATATATATATATATATATATATATATATATATATAATATCAAATGACAGAATGGGAAAACTCCGAATTAACCCATTTTGTCTCCATTTTTTGTCTTCTTGTTTAGTGCACAGCGTACAGATTGATCAGTAAATGTTGCTCAAATAAATCGAGGATAAAAACACCACTGGTCTAATCATTTAGTTCTATTTGAAACAATCTTCTTAAACCAAGACCAATAATTATCAACAGATATATTGCCAAAATGTAATCTTTTTTCTCTTACCTTTTTTTCCGGCTAAAGGTTTCTCTGTTTCATGTTGGAAATGGCACGAGTAAACATTTGACCAGCTGCACAGGCTTTTCTTGAAATTGCAAAATATATTTCCTTTACCTACAAGCAAAATAGAACAAACAATATAAATGATCATCATCATAATCATGAGTCCCTTGATTGCTTCAATTGTCGAGGGTGGGTGCAAAGGTCAGACACACACACCTCCAGGATGATCTATCGGCGGTGATTCTTAAGAGTTCTGGATTTGTCATAAATAAGAGAGGAAAAGAGAGTGAAAGACAGATACATTCTGTTACAAATAAAAACAATGGACTTACAGATAAATGATAGAAGTTGAAGTGGCGCTGAAGAAATCCCCGGAGAGGTTTGACAGCGTTCGGTTGTTGAAGGTTAGATTATGTCGAATTTAGTGACAAAGAACCAAGCAGAAGAATTAAAAGTGGTTTCACTACTATTACAATGTAACGAAATACAACGGAGAAAAAGGACTAATTAAAAAGTTTAGTAAGGTTCGATTAGTTAAACTGAATTCAAAATTCTCTGTAGATTGAACTTGAATTTAATTCGAGAAGATCCAGTATAACCAAAAAACCACTGCACCTACTCGTTGTCCACTTTCCTAGGGCAGACATGGATTTTATCAGGTCGTTGATTCTAGGGATTTCTATTCAATCAATTCTCCCCAAGTAAGGCGATAGTGCCACTAAGACACAAGGGAGCTACAGCGAGAGAAAAAAAGTGAAAAGAATTTAGAAGAAATCAGGAACCCAATCCCAAACAGGAAACAAGGGATAAACCACTAGCCCTGTTCCAAAGATCGAGAAGGATCAGAAACCGGGCGATAGGCGAGCATATCTACTTCTATTGGGTAAAATATTAATAAAGAAACTGTAAATAAACTTCCGTTCAGGCGGTGACGTTAAACACAAAGATTTGGTGTAGACTTTAGACGGAACTGGAAACCAAATCATAAAAAAGAAAACAAAGTATAAACCTCTATCTCTGTTTCAACGACCGAGGAGGAGTCTGAGCCGGGTGATAGAGGTTCCTTTGTTAAACGTTATTTTTGTAAATTACCAAACACCAGGAATTATTTTGACCTTAATCGATTTTAAAGAAATCTTTTTCTCAAAAAAAAGAAAAATGTTTCTCAAAGGAGAATTTTCAAACTCAGTCACTAGGCCAGAAAAAAATGATAAGCACTTTAGAATCTGTTATGATGTTGATTTGGGGTTAGTAGAGACAAACGCCAAATAACACGTAACAATAAAAAGGGTTTTAATAGGTTG
>CAHIKZ030005448.1:1605000-1625000 GCA_903632075.3 Acanthosepion pharaonis
AATCTTCAATAATCATTAAGGTTCAATGCTTCCAATAATGTCCATTACTTCAAATAATGTTCAATACTTATTAATGTTCAATACTTCCAATAATGTTCAATATTTATTAATGTTCAATACTTATTAATATTCAATACTTTCAATAATGTTCAATAATGTTCAGTACTTATTAATGTTCCATACTGCCAATTATGTTCAAAACTTATTCGAGATTAACTCATCATCATTTTTAATCATTCATTGAGATTCTGATATTTCAGATTTTGTGACAAGATCAGCTTCGTACATCACAATTCTCTGGAAAAGACGAGTTTCGTAAATTTCCAACCTCAGAAAAAAATTCTGCTTTGTAGATTTAATTTCTCTGACATACAGCTGTATATATAGTCATACATCTTCAATTCTTATTCTTTGAAGATATCTAACTTCGTTCATTTCAGTCTTGTGACAAAATCCAGATTCTAATATTTTCGGTTCCAGGAAAACTCTAACATCGTAAATTTCAGCTCGTTGAATAGAGCCAACTTTACACATTTCAGTTATCTAGCAACGAACTGTTTTTTTGTTTTTTTTAATTCATGTAATGTCCAGCTCTCTACATTTCTGTTCTCTGGCAAATTCCAGATTCGTAGATTTCACTCCTTTGGCGAAGTCCAGGTTGGTACATTTAAATTCTCTGGCAAGTTCTAGTGTTGTACATTTCATAACTGGCAATATTCAACGTCTTAAATTGCTGTTCTATTTCAAAGTTGAGTTTCGGATATTTCTCTTTCTTGACAAGATCCATCTCCCATTTCACTTGTCTGGCAAGATTTGACGTCTTCAATTTCTGTTCTCTGTCAATGTCCAGGTTCGTACAGCTCACTTCTTTTGTTACGTCCAGCTTCTGAAAGTTCAGTTCCATGATTCCTATGCTCACATTTAACTTTTCTTGGTAAAGTTCAACTCTTTAAAGTTTTGTTCTCTGGAAAAGTCCAGCTTCATAGGTTACAATTCTCTGGAATGATTCATTGTATTTTTCAATTCTCCGGTAAAAACCCAGCTTCAATGTCAAGCCCTTAATTTTTTCCTTCCACCTTCTTACATTGCAAATTTCTGGCAATATACAGTTTCTCTGTCAATGTAGAGTTTCTAAAATTTTTATTTCTTTGGCGGGCTAGCGTCTGGCCGACCCCCCACACACACACACACGAAACTTCGATACGTGGCCCTACTCTCTACTACATGATTTCAAAATTTCCCAACATGGGGGTCACCAACCCTCGAGTGAAAAATTCGAATTATCCAATTTAAATTAAAATTTCAGTACATATTAATTAATTTCTTTTTTAATCAATAAGTTTTTATTTTTTTTTTAAAATTCTGAGAAAATGTAATTACCACCAATATTTTCATGACGAAATTTTAATCGAAAAATGTTTAAGTCGCACATCTTTACATTCCCATAAAGCATATTCGTCGACGAATCTCTGCTGAAAAACTGTTTTATAAAAGATTCCAACACAACACAAATGGGATTGTCTTAAAAATTTGTTTTAAAAAAAGTATTTCAGTTTTCGGGAATATTTTTCATGTGTAAAGATTTGCAACTTAAATATTTTTCTTATTTAAGCGATCATTTCCTCGGCTTTATCTTTCTAGAAATATTAAAAAATAGTGACTAGAAATTTTATTTTAATTACTAGCCGTAACTAAAAAATATACATCGCCACACGATGTATATTATCAGTTGATGACTGACAATGTAGCATCAGTTAAAAATAATTTTTTAAAATGGCGGATAGCAATAAAACAGTGCTGAAAAAATGGCAGAGATTGCAACGGGACCGCAAAAAATGTACCCCCACACCCTCCGGTCGGGGTTCTCGGTGGTAAGACGCGCCGGCCCTGTTGGTGAGGATAATATTTATATTTTTACATTCGCTGGCATATCATACATTTCAATTCTTTGACAAGTGCCGACTTCGTAAATTTATAATTTTCTGGCAAGGTCCATCCTTCAACACTGCAGTTCTTTGATAATCTTCATCTTCTCGCATTTCAGTTCACTCGTAATATTCATTTACGTAAATTTTTGTTTTCTGGCAAGGTTCAGCTTTGTATAATTAAGTTCTTTGGTAAGAAGCAGCGTCATAAACTTCTGTTCGAGTCTAATACGTAAGTATCAGGTTCCTGTTGAAATCCAGCTTTTAAATTATTCTTCTCTGGAAAGACCCAGCGCCTTAAATTTTCGGTCTCTGATAATGTCTGATTTCTTAAAATGGTATTCTCTGGAAAACTTCATCTTCGTACATTTAAACACTTTAGCAACCCCCAGCTTCTTTAATTTCTGTTTTGCTTCTTATAACAAATGTCGTACATTTCAGTTCCCTGTCAAGATGCTGCTTCTAAAATCTATCTCTCTGACAAGTTCCAGCCTCTTAAATTTAGGCCCACTCGTAAAGTTCAGCTTCGTTCATATTTGTTCGCTGATATAATCTAACACCTAACATTTTAAATTCTCCGGAAGGTCCAACTTTGTCGATTTTAGCAGAAATCCACGTTCTTAAATCTGTGTTCCCTGGCAATGTCCAGCGAGTTAAACTTTTATTTTCTGGTAATGTCCAGCACCGTACAATTCTTGTAATATTTCGATTCATAGAACCCAGTTCCGTTGTGAGTTCCAGTCTTCTTCTTCATTATTGTTTATTTATTAATCGGAATCACCCCAAGCAAGGCAGTAAAGCCACTAAGACACAAGGGGGTTGCAGAGTGTGGAAGAATTAAGAACAGAAACATTAATGATGAGCAAAAAGAGAAGAGAGTAATCAGGTGGACAGTAGATAGCGATTGACATTGCATTTAAATATTTGCAGATTAAAGTTGTCTGGAAAGCATAGAAGGGAGTTCCACAAGCGGGAAGTGTGAGAGAAAAAACTGTAAGCATAGAAGCTATGACTACATCTATCCAGCTCAACTGTAAATTGATGAGATCTCTTAAATTAGAAAAAAAGGCTAGGTACCATAGCAGAGATCTCATTTGAATAATTATCATAGAAAAGACACAGAGAGACAACCTTACAGCGGTGAGAAAGTGACGGAAGCCGAGCCGCCAGATCAGAACCAATAATTTTGCAGATTCGTATGTGGCAACAATATTCTAAGCATGGACGAATGGTAGACTTATAAATATGTAAGATAGATTTTAGAGAGAAAAATTATCTCGTCTTACATAGTGAACCGATGTTCTTAGCAGCTGACCTAACAATGGATTCAATGTAGTCTTTCCACTTTATGTCAGTGGAGAACATAAACACGAGAAAGTGCAATGGGCCATTTTTCTGGAGGTGAGCATCAGCCATGTTGATGGAAGGCAGAGGCTGAGGGTTCGTAGATGATTAACAGACAGAAGTTTACTTTTGGAGGCATTCAAATTAACAAGCCATATTTTGCCCCAGGTAATAATAGCCAGTTAATTATAATTAATTAGTTATAATTAGTTATAATTAATTAGTTATAATCAATAATTTATAATTAATTAGTTATAATTAAACTATGAACTTTTTCAACTTTTTGTCACTTCTTGCGTTTATATGAACAGAGTAAAAAGCTTTCCATAAGAAAATTCAGCAACCAAATTTGAAATTTATTCTTTTAAAACATAAACATCTAAATTTCTAAAATGTTATAATTTCTTAATATAAAAACTCTATATAGATGCATTTATAAAGTTGACAATGGATATTTAATGTCATTAAGTTTTGCATAATTCACATTCAACACATCTTAATTTGTTAATTTCAAATAAAGGTGTTTTACATTATCAAAGCAATAACCGTAGAGGGTACTTACATTCTGCTGCCAGAAACAAAAATATGAAGACTTTCAAGAACATGGTTGGCAGGATTTTACTCAGTAGAATGCATACAGTGACAAGTAAATTTACTAAATGTCTTATTCAATATAGTGTGCACATTAACTGTTATCTTTAATGTCACTTTATCATTAATGACACCAAATGACACCAAATACACCTTTGGTCGTAGATAATTAAACCAACTTTTAAGTAAGATAAGGTAACATATCAATTCAGTGTCTTGATGGAGGCAACATACAAAATAACAGAAGAATGAATTCGAAAACCATTAGAGCGAGTGAACATTGAATAAGCGTAGAATATAAGAAAGCACTTGGGTTACTTATTGGGGAAAATCAAAAGAATACGGTATAAGAAGAAATATACTGTTGATAAAGAAACAATGAAAGAAAAAAGAAAAGGAACGTAAAAAAATGAAAAAAAAACAAAGAAAAAGAAAAAGAAAGAAAGGAACAGAAAAGAAAGAAACGAACATAAAAGGAAAGAAAGAAAGGCCAAGGAATAGAATTGAAAAGAAAAAAAAAAGAAAAGGAAAGAGACAAACAAAAGTAAGTAAAAAGACAGAAAAAAAGAAGGAAAAGAAAAGTTTCACCGCATTTGTTCACACTCTACGGCGCAACGATCCAAAGAGAACAAAACGTTCAATCAGGATATATTATCTAGCTTAAAAGCCGCCCTATCGAGCGGCATGTAAGCTAGCTCCAGGGGAGTACTCTTGATTCAGCCTTCATCACAATAGTTAGTGGGGAATAGATGCGGCAGGCAACAATAAGCTACAGAAGAACTCAAAATTGATCGCTGCATTTAAGTATTGCATTAATATTTAACCTTAACTTTTAAAAGTTCAACGATAATTCTTCTGTCACCACTTAATTTAAAGACAGTTTGATGTACGTAGGTCCTTACTTTCCGTAAAAACAATTATTTTTTTTCATGGGTGACTTTCATTGGATTTCGTAATTAATTTCGATTATTTCTAAATTTATTTCTTAGTTATAAAAGTTGTTATCGTACGAAAAATTTTCGTCGCAAAAAAATCACGTAAAAGATCGCCGAAAACAATTGCTGTAATGAAAACTTGGGAATCCAAAATTTCAGGATTACAGGTTCGGATCAAGCCTGGAATGTTTTAACTTGCTCACGGATTCGGCCTGATTCCAAAATGGTATGATATGTTGGTCTATGTCCTCTAGGAGTAAAGTTGAAATAGTGTGACACAGTGACACACTGACATTCGCATTTATTATATAGATGGACACAATCTTAACAAAATAAGATACACAGATGACATAGTAAACATAGAAAGAAGACCGTAGGATCTCGTAGACAAAATTGTAAAGGACTATTAACTAGCAAAATACAGGGGGTGTGGTTGTCAACAAAGAGACAGCCCAACTTGTGAATTGGAGATGTCCTGAATCCTGCAGGTACAAAGATATAACTATCTGAGTAGTGTAATAAGAGATGGAAATTGTGATACAGAAACCTGAAGGAATATTAGAATAAAAAAAGATGCCTTCCAACAGCTAAACAAAGTATTAAGAATCAGGAAAATTTTGTTAGAACCAAAGAAGAGTTTAGAACTGCTATGTAATATCAATCATCGTATATGGCAATGAAAGTTAGATAATTTCCTCGAAGATGAAGAAAAGAATTGATGCAACAAAAATGTGAGTTAATACCATGGACTTCGAACTAAGCTAAAAAAAAGATAGCCAGAAAAAAGCTACGAAAAAGACAATTTCAATGCAATATTGCTAGACCAGAGTTTCTCAACCTTTTTAAGCAACGGCACACTTTTAAGCAACGGCACACCTAGTAGCAAATGAAAATATCATGGGACACGTAGCTAAATTTTTAAAGAGTATACTTTTAAATGTTATGAAATAAAACCATAGATTTAAAAAAAAATACACACATAAATATGAACTTACTTTATTGCAATGTTTCTATTCAACTATTTGTGCAGCTTATTTAGTGTGAAACCTGTGTCAGTTTTTTTTCTTTTCGCAATTTCTTCAATGTTTCGTCGAATGTGCAATAAGCAGAGGCTAATTCGTTCGGCAGTTGAGTGTAGTCATTCTCGCTTCATATTTTTGATGTTATTTAGGGTTGAGAAGTGTAATTCATATAAATAAGAAGAATAAAAATTGCAATAAAACTGATAAAACCCTTTTAGTTAATGAAGGATATTCCTTTTGTATTGAAACCTAAAAGGTATTAATGAATAGAGTCGAAGGTTTTATTTTGAGCTCTTGATCACTAGAAATCGTGGCCAATTCGTCTTCTTCACACAACTAAACTCCAGTAATGGAAGGAACATTTACAATATTTTTTTGATTAAACAAAGGATGTTGAATACGGTTATATGAAAATAGGTTAATATTCTTTTATTCAAAAAAAAATTAAATTAAAAAATAAAAATATTGTGAAAAAATGAATATTAATACAAAGTATTTAAAATAATGTAATTGAAGAATAAAGAAAAGAATTATTGGAAAAAAAGTTTAATACTAACGGTGTGCCATAACTAATTCCACATACACACATATATGTGTAAACCGTGACAATATTTTGCGGCACACTTAAGACAATCGCGCGACACACTAGTGTGCCGCAGCACGTCGGTTTAGAATCACTGTGCTGAATCATTATGGCCTTGTTAGAAAAATACCAAATTGCCGTTTATTGAACATAAATGACTATAAAAAGCATTAACAGCAATTCCTCATAGGCGCCGCCCTTTTTGTTTCGATGGCGCATGCCACTGTACAGACTAAGCTAAACCACGCCCAACACACAATATATTGATTTAATAAGCGTAGCTTAGTTGTGGTACAAGACCGTAAGTATGGGGCACCCAGTAAGGAACGAACTCACTACTCAGTCGTAATTGACCTAGCGAGACTATCTTGCTCGTCATTACACAAATCCAGAGTGCCAACCCCAACAGACAATATAATTTTTTAAAATACGCCAGAAAACAAATCGTATTATATGCTACTATATGTCTACTCCAGTAATTCTCAACGGTAGCCAGGTGTACCCCCACCCAAGTTAATAGAAGAGTAATTCATGAATTTGTTTTATATTTAAAAAATCTTTATTCTTAAAAAAGCTAGACACCAATCATATGGCTTCCACGTGTCAAGTCTTTGTCATTTGATATTTGAAAATGGATGTTAAATTCCTTAATCTTTAAGAAAGAGTGGATAATCCTTTCCTCTTTGCATTCCTAAAAAGGATTTAAATCACTCATTATCGGTCTCCCTAAATAAAATAACAGATTCTTTATAAATCACTTTAAATGAAAACTGTACCACTAATTTTTCCTATGTAAGGTCTGAAATTTATCACACATTCAAAAAATTGCCCAAGTACTTGTTTCAAACAAGCATATTTATCTACGCAATGAAATGTCTTAAAGACAATAGCTCAATTCAAGACATTTCTTCATTATTTTCAAATTTCTTGATTAATTTTTCCTTATTAAAATTTAAAGTGCAACCCATAGTTTTAATTATTCTATAATTCTGCATTAAAAAAAATTAAGAAATCCTGGTCTACGCTGGTTTGGAAAATAGCGGTAAGCGCTAATACCGGTAAGCGCTAATACCGGTAAGCGCTAACACCTTTATCAGACAAACGCTAAGGACTGACACTACACAGTGGCTAGTAAACATATATATACGTAAACAGCAGCCAACATAAGTTTTGTAAAGACGTATAAGCGAAAGCGTTAAAGGAAAACAATAAAGAAATAAATCGTGTAAATAAAAAAGAAATGAAATTAAAGTAAAAAAGAAAAAAAGAGGTAAACACCATTTATCAATTATCATTTTCTATTTGCATACAAAGGGTAGAGTTCAGCAAGCTCCTTGTTCATAGTCCAGTCTTTGTACGACATTTGTTGTAAATCACCTGTTAGAGTTATCGTGAAAGGTCCAAGGTGTGAAAATAAGTTGCTGATATTTATATCAAAGAAGTATCGTGAAATGTTACAAGTTTGATAATGTTTGTTATTATGCAAGTTTCTTATAGAGCAGCCCCTGAATTTCCGTCTATAGGCAATGTATGGGCATTCTCGCCCCGGGCCTTGAATGTTTATTATGACTCAAGCCCACCCCAGACCTCAAGTGGGACACGTATATCCGATCCATCACTAAAAATGCTGGGAACATGGTCGATTCCTTGTACCGCTCCAGTAAGTCCCCGACTCCTTCTATCATGCTCTGTATTTATAAGAGCCAGATTAGACAGAGAATGGAGTACGGCTGGAGCTGCCTCGTCTTCACTTTCTATTTTTGAGAAAGCCCAAAATCGTCTACACGGTTTTTTCCGTGATGACTTGTTTTCAGCCTTCAAATTACTTTCCCGCAGATGAAATGTTGCAAGTCTTTTAGTGGATAATTTTGAATCCCTGTTGGAGTTATTTAAAGATGAAGAAAGATGTCTCGAACCGTGTATAAACAGTTATACGTTTGAAGAGAGACATAATGTTTATATTGACCATTGCGAAAAACTGAAATGGAGGGAAAATCTGATTTTTATTCGAAATGTTTTACTGTTTGTTGAACGTAGACATAATTTTATACATATATGAAAGATAAATAAAATTATGAAATAAACATTTATTGGCGCGACAAGTAATAGTTAGCGTGATAGTATGTTTGACGATTGCGGGTTACTAGAGAATCCAATTTTTACTCAGCGCCTCATACACATTATTTATACAGAATGTTTTTACCGGAATGTTTAAAAGAATAGTTAGCGTGATAGAGAATCTGATTTTTTATTCAGCGACTCCTACCTATTATTTATAACACGGAATGTTTAAAAGAAACCTTTGCAACAATCAACAAAGCACAATAAATAAGTAAAATATAACCCTGGACATGGCGTTCATACTGCCGATGTCTGACAACTTTAACTAAAGTGAATAAACTGGATCCAGTATATGTGCTTTCTATTACTGTATTACTTGTTATTGTATTGTTTTCATTATTTTTTTTTTTTTTGGTAGGCGGTGACAAGACTTACGGAGCACACTGTAATATAGTTTTCGCTGTTTAGGTTTCCATCAGGTTTTACGTTTTCTTCTGTATTTGATGCAACTCCACACCTTTACGTGTCCATCACCACTTTTTAACGACTTTGTGGTGAAATATTGTTTCTTTCTCCCTCTGCTCTTCTTACATAATCCCTTGCATTTGAATGTAACACTATTTTGCATTTATCACTAACAATTACTTTTTGCCATTTTCCAGCATCCCATCTTAGATGTTCCTCTGACCATTCCGATGTGCTTCGGTTAATGATGGCTTTTTTTCTGCTATACGCCCGTTCATGTTGTTTTTCGTAAATCTCTTCGCGCGGTATTAACTGAAATCTCATTGTTAAAACTGCATTCAATCCTCATTGGTAAGGCTGTTCATTTTCTTTGCACTTAAAACATATCCAGTCGTAGCAAACATCATTTGGGTGGTTTGAACATTGTTTAGGGAAATTCCCAGCCACCTGGCGATCTCTTTCGTTGAGTTGTCTCCCCTTTTAAAAATCATATCTTTCATCTTTGTTTCAGTAGAAAAGTGAGCCATAATTTTAGTTTAAAAAAAGCAAGTTAATGTTCAAGCACAATGACATGCCAAGGAACTTTACACCCGTGTTAATTAGATGATACAGATTCTATTGAGAAATGTGAACAGTCCTACTTAGAAATTTGCATATTAACTGCTATCTGTGCACTACTCAAGATTTATTGTTAAAAAATACAGCGATTGCGGTATAGCGATTTTCCAAGCGTAGCTTAAAATGTGGCATGCCGAAAGTAGTGGGCACCCAGTGAGTATCAAACTCTCTAATCAGTCGTAATTGTTCTAGCGAGACAAGCTTGCTAACCATTACACCACCTCGAGGTGCCCTAAAATGGCGATTTTCCGAGCGGAGCTTAGATGTGTCACAAGGCCGTAAGAATGGGCACCCAGTAAGGATCGAACTCACTACTCAGTCGTAATTGCAAAGCGAGACAACTCTAACCATTACATCACCTCGAGGTGCCCTAAAAGGGCGATTTTCCGAGGGGAGCTTAGATGTGTCACAAGGGCGAAAGTATGGGACACCCAGTAAGGATCGAACACTCAGTCGTAATTGTTCTAAGGAGACTAGCTTGCTAACCATTACACCGCCTGGAAGTGCCTAAAATGGCGCGAGCGGAGCTTTTTCACAGGGCGAAAGATGGGACACCCAGTAAGGATCAAACTCACTACTCAGTCGTAATTGTTCTAGCGAGACGCTTGCTAATCATTGCTTCGAGGTGCCCTAAAATGAAGAATTTCCCAGCGGAGGTTAGATGTGTCTGGGGCGAAAGTATGGGGCACCCAGTGAGGGAACTCACTACACATTCGTAATTGTTCTAGCGAGACAAGGTTGCTAACCATTACACCACCTCGAGGTGCCCTAGTCATTTTCCAACCATAATTGCACAAGGCCGAAAGTATGGGGCACCCAGTGAGGATCGAACTCACTACTCAGTCATAATTGTTCTAGCGAGACAAGCTTGTTAACCATTACACCGCCTCGAAGTGCCCTAAAATGGCGATTTTTCGAGCGGAGGTTAGATGTGTCACAAGGGCGAAAGCACCCAGTAAGGACACTACTCAGTCGTAATTGTTCTAGCGAGACACGATCGACACTTCGAGGTGCCCTAAAATGAAGAATTTCGGAGGTTAGATGTGTCACAAGGGCGAAAGTAAAGGCACGCAGTGAGGATCGAACTCACTACAGTAATTGTTCTAGCGAGACAAGCTTGCTAACCATTACACCACCTCGACAGTCATTTTCAAAGTGCCCGAAAATGGGGCACCCAGTGAGGATCGAACTCACTACTCAGTCATAATTGTTCTAGCGAGACAAGTTAACCATTACACCGGAGTGCCCTAAAATGGCGATTTTTCGAGCGGAGGTTAGATGTGTCAAGGCCGAAAGTATGGGGACACCCAGTAAGGATCAAACTCACTACTCAGTCGTAATTGTTCTAGCGAGACACGCTTGCTAACCATTACACCGCTTCGAGGTGCCCTAAAATGAAGAATTTCCCAGCGGAGGTTAGATGTGTCACAAGGGCGAAAGTAAGGGGCACCCAGTGAGGATCGAACTCACTACACATTCGTAATTGTTCTAGCGAGACAAGCTTGCTAACCATTACACCACCTCGAGGTGCCCTAGTCATTTTCCAACCATAGCTCAGATGTGGCACAAGGCCGAAAGTATGGGGCACCCAGTGAGGATCGAACTCACTACTCAGTCATAATTGTTCTAGCGAGACAAGCTTGCTAACCATTACACCGCCTCGAGGTGCCCTAAAATGGCGATTTTCCGAGCGGAGGTTAGATGTGTCACAAGGCCGTAAGTATGGGACACCCAGTAAGGATCGAACTCACTACTCAGTCGTAATTGTTCTAGCGAGACACGCTTGCTAACCATTACACCGCTTCGAGGTGCCCTAAAATGAAGAATTTCCCAGCGGAGGTTAGATGTGTCACAAGGGCGAAAGTAAGGGGCACCCAGTGAGGATCGAACTCACTACACATTCGTAATTGTTCTAGCGAGACAAGCTTGCTAACCATTACACCACCTCGAGGTGCCCTAGTCATTTTCCAACCATAGCTCAGATGTGGCACAAGGCCGAAAGTATGGGGCACCCAGTAAGGATCGAACTCACTACTCAGTCGTAATTGCTGTAGCGACAACAACCATTACACCGCCTCGAAGTGCCCTAAAATGGCGATTTTCCGAGCATTAGGGCGAATGTATGGGCACTCAGTAAGGATCGAACCCTACTCAGTCGTAATAAGCGAGATTGCTAACCGATTTGCCCTAAAATGAAGCGGAGGTTAGATGTGTCACAAGGGCGAAAGTATGGGACACCCAGTGAGGATCGAACTCATTACTCAGTGTGTAAACAGATTTTCTCGCTTAGATGACATGGTCGGCTTGGATGTCAAAGTGTATTATTACCAGAATTTTTTTGACGCCATTTGAAATCCTTACAGTATTTAATATTGTTGAAATTATCGCTAACATTTTTGTCGAGATTTACAAACTCTACGTTTCTTTTAATTTCGCATACCATTCGATGAAATTTGAATAGGCTGATTTGTTTGGGAAAATACTTGAATTATATAGGACTTCATGTTAAACAGTATTTTTTAAGAGAATTTCTTTTTTTCCCTTTTAGGTTTTCTTATATGAACCATACAACTGGACATGTGTAAATATTTCTTTTGGGAGCCAAATTTGACCTTGTGATTAGTTTATTGTTCTATTGTAAAAAAAAAAAACTGTCTTTTCTTTTAAAGTAAATTTTTTGCACTGAAAACTCAACACATTTTCATTGCTTAAGTTCTTCTGAACACTTTCAAACTGCTCTTTATCAGAAGAAGACCTAGAAACGATTGTTTTGGAACAGAACATGTATAAAGCTTTATTTTCTTTCTTTATCATTCCACGTTATTTCAGTCCAGTATTCTTTAAATTCTCTAATATCTTCTTCATATGAATGACATTGTTTCTTAGCTAATGATCGTGACATTCTTCCAAATCTTTAAAGGTAAGAAAATAAAAGTGCCTAAGATAATGATATACATGGAAGAAGAGAAAGAATAAAAGGGAATCTAATAAATAAGTTTCGCGTGCCAGAAACAAGTTATCGGTGTGCCATATTTGGCACGCATGACAAGAGTTGCGAACCTCTGGATTGAACAATACAACCTGACCTTAATCCCTGGAATTAATGTTTGGTCTAAAAGAAAGAAGGCCAATATCTCTTCGTAAGGAGATCAAGTGTCCTGGACACAGCACTCACAAAACCCCCATTGATCTTACTGTGTGTGCGGTGTCTCCATCATGTTGAAACTATACATCCGAATTGCCAAGATAAGTGAGTTTTGCTTCAAGAGCTTCCTAACACATCAATCAGAATTTATTGAAAGCGCTCAAACTCCTTCATCATCCAAAAAATAAGAGTCTCAAACATAAACCTTTGCACCAACGCTGCAAACAGTAACTCGTTCGCTGTGTAGAGATCTTTGATGATGTTGTTTAGAATTTTGTGGCCCAGTTGAAAATAATTCTACTTATTGACGTAGCCAGACAGATGAAGTTGGGTTTTCTTGCCTGTAAAAAGAACAAAATTTGTAAGACCATTCCAAAGGATATAGCTACAAAATGGATTCTAATATATGGTAACACGTTAGATGAATAAAGACACTATTACCATTTCTGCTTAGCCTCACCGACACCACGCCAATAAACGTGTGAGTTTTAACTGCTGCACACTCAATGTAATTTTTATTTAAATATGCTTTCTACATATTAACACATTAATTTTCACCATCAAGTTTTTGGGATAAGAACTTGCTAGAAAAATCCGTGAAAATTTCATATTTTTTCTATTTGAATTTCCTGGTGGTTCTTATTTGTTAAGTTAATGGCTGAGCCGTTAACACATGGCGAATTCTACGGCAATAAAATATCCGTAGAAATAAGCCTAGTGCATCGTTATATATTTGAGCTTAACAACTTTAACATAACATTGCAATAACAATTATAAATATGAAAACTGGTCGTTAGTTTAAGAAGTAAGGGGATACAAATGAAAAGATTTGAATTTGACAACGTTTTCCATTTTAACTGAAACAGACGTTAAACAATTCCATCGAGCCTTCTCCATTTCTTTCTTTCTTTCATTTTCTCATTGAAACCAACTAGCGTATATTTTTTGTTTTTTCTACGCAATCAAAATGGAATAGTCAATTATTCATGAGGTATTTGAAGGAGACGTTAAACACTTTTTTTCTGCCATTCTTTTTTTTTTTTTAGCCAAATCCCCGCCTTACGAACATTCTCTTAAAAATAATAATGAAATAATTAATTAAACGATTGTCGTACTCGGTTTCCGTCGTTCGATATTGTGCGTCTGAAAAATGTTGCTTTTATTCCGGTCGCCATTCCACCTCGCTCTTTTGGCTGAGATCAAAATGTAGTATCTGTTCTCATGAGTTTAATTTGATTTTTTTTCTCTCTCTCTCTCTCACTGAAACCAAAGTAGTGTCTTTCCCGACTCTTTCAAAACGGAATAGTCCATTATTTAGGAGGCACTGAGAAGATGTAACAGTCGTGCGAAATGAGGAAGGGATGGGCAAGCTCATTTATAATGGAATAGGTGGAATCCTATTATTCATTCCTGATTTTTGTGGTGAGTATTAAGGGGTTTATATATAGATAGCTAAAATTAATTCTATATACATTGGAAATTGAAAGTGGAAAGAAATTTCAGTCATCAGTGGACCTGGGAAACAAACATGACTAAGAGGATCCGTACTTTCCCCCACGTTCTTCTATGTCTGAGAGCGAGGAGGAAAATGATTGTCGTTTTATAGACTTAACCAGCGCCATCTAACGGCCTTTGACAGCCAAGTGGGGATAATCATATTTCCGTTTCCTTTACTCTTAGCGTCATGGGAAAAGGCATTATTATTTTATTTCTTAAATTTTAGCTAAAATTATTTGTACGATTCAAAACTTTTACTTGGTTGATTAGAGAAAAAGTATTGTCATAATGACTGATGAATTACGATTATGGGGATAGTGATTAAATGATTCGTTTGTTTTCTGCGGCTTAAGAAACCTTTTAACCGGTACAGATTGAAAGATACAAGTTTTACTAATTAACCCATAGCTGGAATGTCGATTCATGCCTTTCCCAAGAGCATTTGTACGTAAGTGAATATAACGAACCCAATGGGAATAGAAAGTCAGCTCAAAGATTAAAAATTCCATTACATCGCCCGCAAATCCATGCTTATAGCAGCTCGTATTCCCAAACAGTCACCCATCTTGATACTGACCTGGCTTAATGTTGCTTAACTTTGGTGATAGCACGAGATTCAACACTGATGAGCTTGTAACCTCTGGAGATATTGATATTTTTTTTCTTTTATATGCTGTGTTCCTTCAGAACGTAGGCGATCATGACCCTCCACATCCTCCTGCCCTCTGTAACTCTTAATATGTTGTGTATTTTTATTTCTCCCTCACCCTGCTCCGCTACTTGCTCAAACCCATTATTTATATCACACATTGCTTTCCTCTGTTCTCTTTCTCTCTATCCGTCCTGTGTGTACCAGATTTTCCAAGTCCTCCTTCCTCATTACGTATCCCAGAAATATCAACTGCCTCTTCCGGATGTTAAGCATAAGTTTCCTGTTTGTTACGATTCTCTCGAAAATCTTGTGGCTGCTCACATGTTCGTTCCATTGTATCCTTAGCATCCTTCTGCAGAATCACATTTCTGTTGCTTTGAGTCTCTTCTTCATCTTTGAGAAGATTGTTCAGCATTCGCTTTTCATAATAACGAGTCAAAGAGAAAAAAAAACTAAAAGAAGAATAGACAGAAAGACTCATTGCCTCCTTGTGTGAGATCAGTTGGAATTATATATGTCAACATCTCCATTGCAAGTCAGAGTAGTTCAATTGTTTTAAGTTAGACATTGCTTATAATTGAATTGAGAGGGACGGTCATCAACAGGTTACAGGACGTCTTGTATTGGTAATAAAGCCCCCCCCCCTGCTAAAATTCTTTTTATGACAGAGGAGGTGAATAATACATGCCAACATTATTATATAGATTAATTGTAGTCATAGTAGCAGAATTGTTTTGAGTTAGACATTGCTCATGATTGAATTGACAAAGACACTCATCAACGGTTTACAGGGTGTCTTGTATTTCTATTAACCCCCCCTCCCACTTCCGCTGATTTCTTTGTATGTCAGAGGAGGAGAATTATATATGTCAATATCGTCATTACAAGTCAGAGCAGCAGAGTTGTTATGACTTAGACATTGCTTATGATTGAATTGACAGAGTTGCTCATCAACGGGTTATAGCGTTTGGTTATGGTAATATTAACCATTTGGTAATAGCAATGGTAACATAAGCCACATAGTAATATTAATGGTAATATTTACCGTTTGATAATGATAATGGTAATATTACGCGTTTGCTTATCATAATATTAACTATTTTGTAATAGTAATATCAATATTAGACATTTGATAATGGTAATATAAGGCGTTTGGTAATGCTAATGGCTATATTAATTGTTTAGTAAACTGTCATCGCTTTTAGCAGTAGTAATAGGGATTTCCTTCCTTATATTTTATTTGAAGTAGTTTGGAAAGTTAACATCTTGATTATGTTATTATTTTCTCTTCGATTTTCATATGCTATCCATTTCAGTTGTTGCTGGTTTTGGAATATTTCAAGTGATGTTTTTCCTGCTATTTGGCATAGTTATTTTTTTTATACCTTCGGACAGTATATATATATATATATATATATATATATATATATATATATATATATATATATATATGTATGTATATATATATATATATATATATATATATATATAAATATATAATTTATATTTATGTATGTTATTTTTATAGATACAATATATAACGTTCTTTTTTATAGATAAATGCTCTGTTTATAATAAACAGTATTAATAAACAGAGCATTTACTTAAATACTTGTATCTATAAAAAAGAATGTTAAACATAAAATGTCTTTAATAAATAAATTGTCGGACTTTGTCCATTTCTTAATAAATATATATATATATATATATATATGTATATATATATATATATATATATATATATATATATATATATATATATATATATATATGTATGTGTGTGTGTGTGTGTGTGTGTGTGTGAGATAGAGAGAGAGAGATGAATAAAAAAGAGGAAGAACTATTCTTAGACGACGCGGTGGTTGAAAGATCAGTCAAAACATATGGAGGAGAAAATTTTTCATAATTCAAACCACCTGATGAACATTCTCAAGTATAAAGCCTTGATAAACCAATGACATCCTTGCATAATATTATAAACACGTGCAATAAAATAAAGCCTACATTGCCTCGAGTACGAAAGCACGACTAGACTTTAACACCTGCACTGTATGTGAAATATGCTGCAATTCTATTATCATATATCCATATCTATCTATCTATCTATCTATATATATATATATATATATATATATATATATATATATATAAATAAATAAACAAGTAACAATTCAAATAATTTTGTACTTTTATAGATACACTTTATCTGAAAATCATTTAGACTCACAGACACCCATATATATATATATATATATATATATATATATATATATATATATATATATATATATATATATATATATATATATACATATATACACACACAAACATATTATATATATATATATATATATATATATATATATATATATATATATATATATATGTACACAAACACACATTATATATATATATATAAATACATACATACTATATCACGCCTCTAGCACGACTAGAATTTAACACCTATCCTCTATGTGCGATATGTTGCAATTTTATTATCATATATACTTCTATTATCATATATTATTATCTATCTATCTATCTATCTATCTATCTATCTATATATATATATATATATATATATATATATATATATATATATATATATATATATATAAACAAGTAGTAATCTAAATTAATTTAGACTTATACACAAACGACATTGATTAAAAATCGGAAAATATAAAGAAAAATTAATTCCTTTAAATAATATGTGGAAATAACCACTTTTCGCCTGATGAAAGGCGAAAAGCCCGAAACCCGTGTAACAAGAATATGAAAAAAGAAAGTATAATATATATTTAAAAAATCCACATTACAACCAAAAACGTTTGCGGCTTCTCTCTTCTCTTTAAAATATACACTTTTCTCATTGAAACAACTACAACCTCTCTGTTGCATATATATATATATATATATATATATATATATATATATATATATATACAGTCGTATTTACTGAATATTGTTTGAAACAATGCTTTAATCAGAATAATCATTTATTAACTTTATTAACTTTGAATTGTTACCTCTTTATGATCATATGACGTCAGTTTTTTTCCCTAAATGATTGTCTTGTGAATTTCGTTGTCAGATCTCCAACTGATTTACGAAACCTTCATAAGGTGTTTCAATTTCGTGGTCTGTTGCTTTTTGTTTCACAATCTTGTGTTCCGTTTGAATATAAGCTAAATAAAGCTAAATACAGTCAAAGCTACCACAAGAATTCCACCAGCAACTCAAGCTTCTGACCCGCTTTTAAATTTATGACTTCGTTGTTAAGATCGTCCATGAGTTTTGACATTGTTATTTTTGCTGTTCAAATCGGTTTTTCCATCATTTCTGTCTTGAAGGAAATCAGTTGGTGTAGTACCTCCTGGTTATATTCGTTAAGTGGTAGAGAATTCTAATGACGTTTTCAGATTCCTAGACCTTCATTGGCATTGTTTCTCCTTAGAACCGTCTCCAGCTGAAGAAAAATAAATAAAAAGTAAATTATTATTATTAGGCTGATTTAAAGCATTTTTTGAAATACAACTTGCACTAAATTTAAGAATAAATATACATATATATATATATGTGTGTGTGTGTGCCCGATGCAATGAGAAAGAAAATAATATATAAATTCTAACGTTCACAGCATTAATCCAAAAGAGGGCTCGATACTGATAGCAGAGCAATAAGTATTTATTATAATTTTTTCATATAGACAACATTTTACTCACTACAAAGATACAACTTCGTTTCGGTGCATTTCAATTGCAGCTCGACTGGTGAGAAACAAAAATGGTTATGAACAATTCTGCTTGTAAGCAGGCCGTATGTGACACGTCACTTCCTTTTTTCCAAGATTTTTCCTTAACAATCTTTCACGTAAATTTCTGACACAGATTCAAGTATTAAGCGCCTGGAAATATTTACTTTGATTTTTTTCTATTCTGCTAATATCTTATACAACATTGAGCTACTATCATTAGGTTATGATACTGTAGCTTCAGAAGCCTTTATTTATTTAACAGAGTGCTGTTGCAACATCTATGCCTAAACAATTAGGTTTCAACTCAGCAATGATTGTTTTTTCTTTCTGGATGCAAAGCAAGTGTCTTTGTTAATTTTTAAAAAAATCATATTTAGGTTAGTTTTGTTTGTTTAATGGCATATCAACTACTTATGGGTCATTTAATGCCCAAATGTAATTTTCCTGGGAGATTTGGTAATTTTCTGATACTTTCTTTTATTTTCTAGGAAAATATATTGGTAGTAATTTTTCTAATATGTATTTATGTTTTTATTTTTATTTTTATATTTTCATCCCAGTTTGGGGGTGTGGTTAACTATTTGTCCATAGCAAGGAATGTAACAGGAGCTGCCACCACGGGTTAAGGCAGCAGTTGAAAGGTGGTTCAACTTTCCTCAAAAACCTCTTGATCAGATGACTTGCAACTGGATGTAGTTTAACGTCATGCCCAGGACGTTTATCTTTGTCACCTCTTTTTTTTTTTGTTTTCTTTACTTTGATGCAATGTTATTGGCCCTGACCTGGCATCTTGGCATTGCATATATATATATATATATATATATATATATATATATATATATATATATATATAATGAGTACAGACGATCCTTAAAAAATCCATTCGGTTACAATTTATTCCATGAATATGCAAATATTCATCACTTCAAACCAAAGTTTTTTAATATATGGAGTCAATTTATCTAGATAAAAGGAAAATGGAAGGAAAAAAAAGAAAAAAAGAAAAAAATTAATAGAAAAGATGAAGAAAAAAAAAAAAAAAAATTATATATATATATATATATATATATATATATATTGTACATAATCATTTTTTCTATTTAATAGGAGTAGATAGGTTCGACAATCGTCCGGTTCACACTCCTCCATAATTTGAACAGGAGTAGAGGTTTATCCCTTCATTCCTGTTTAGGCATAGGTTTTCGGTTTCTTCTTAAGTCTACTTCAATGTTGTATTCTTAACGCTTGTCTTTTCTTCCGCTAATACAATTGTACACAACTACTCTGTAATTTGAGTGGCTCTTGGGCCTTGTCTTGAGGCGAAATGTTTAAGCACGCGCGTGCATACGCACACAAACATAAACACCAAAACTAGCAAGCATAATTTTCAACTAGATTGGAG
>CAHIKZ030005448.1:1630000-1664241 GCA_903632075.3 Acanthosepion pharaonis
AATTAAAATACAGGAATTCCTCGATTAATGCGCATTCTATTAATGCGTTTTCGATTAGGGCGATAAAGTTCGATGAGTACATACATAATACTGGATTAGTGCGGTAAAATTTCTCTTCACTTTAACCACAGCAATTGAAAATTGATTTTTTATAGTTACAAATTAATTGACAATTTTTCTAAAATTTAAAAATTGAAAATAGGTAAATACTTTTTCATCAATTTTGTTTATATTCGTATCTTTTAATGTACAGATTACAGCATTAATCGAGTGATTTCTGTATATATGATTATTTGTGTGTGTGTGTGTGTGTGTGTGTGTGTGTGTGTGTGTGCGTGCGTATGTGCGTGCGTATGTGTGTGTGTATGTGTGTGTGTGTCGGACAGGACTTTCTTTCAAACCTCATGTATATAAGGTCGGTATTTATTTAATATGGTCTTGCCACTAAAACATCTTGGTTTCAATACATAATATAAATTCTCATAAGGGATTGATATTGAAAAAGTAAAAATTCTTACCTGTTTCCCCTAAAAGTGGTGTATCCTTTACGTGCTTGAAATGACATTTATGGTAAATGTCTCTCCATTGACAAAGATTAAATTTGAAATTGCACATAGTGTGAGTGTTACCTGTAAAAAATAAATGGTGGAAGTAATGTTCGAACTTGCGAGCGACTGTCGAAATACCCGTGTTGCTATTTATAGTCCACTGGATCGTGACATTAACTATATATGTCTTATAATTCATTACTTTCTTCAGTAATTAATTTCTAAGCAACGATTCTCAAAGACTACTTACTAAGTGTGATCTTCATTTAAGAGCTCGTTTGACCTTGTGCCAGACTAACATATACGTATGAAAATTATCTACAATACAAAAATATTCAGAACAAAGACTAAATACAAAGATAAATATAAAACGAATGAAAAGGAAGCACAATTTTATTCCTTAAAGAAAGAAAGAAAAAGAAAGAAGGAAAGAAAGAAAAAAAGAAAGAAAGAAAGAAACTTTTTTTTCCGGAATTTTTTTGGATTGAAAATTACTATGCACTGATGTAATCGGACTAGAGTCCGCATTTTGGTTGTTATAGTCACGTTTCAACCGGTGTAAACTCCGGCCTTCTTCCGTTGTCAGTTGGCGGTGATAACCTTCTGGGATATTGGAACTAACCCGTTATTCAATTCACACGGTTAGCGTCTTCTCATTCCTTTTCCATGACAGAAAACATTGGCCACGTGGATTGAATGATGTGTTTACTTTTATATTACCAGGTTACCAACTACTACAGATATCTGAAGAAGGCCATGTGTACAACGACCGAAGCGTTATTACTATAATAATCAAGATAAATATACTAGTATTACTATTTAGTTGTATTATATATTAATTATGTATGTGACTTACCTCGGATTTGAGATAGTTACGTATTTCTCATCAGTGCGAGAGGTGAGTGTTCAAATCCAGGTGAAAGCAAGCATTTCGAATAGTGATTTTCTAGACAGGCAGACACACCCTCTTCATTTTGAAGATTCGAGTAACGCAATCTCCCTACCGTCATTCTCTCTTTAATTTGGCCTTGTGCCATTAACTAGGTTTAATAAATATCGATAAATACTTGTATAGATTCTCATTGCCTTCAAAATTTTGTGCGCATGGCACATCTGAATCAGTTAAAAAACGAGAAGAATGTATATATGATATATGTTTTAGTGTAGTTTGATACACTTGTTGATTTTAGCATACCTTATGTTTTCCAAACGCCGTCCATCCAATGCTTATTCAACCCTTTACAATGATTGATATTTTTTTTCTTATCTTTGTTCTTTTCTTTCCCTTTGCCTTAATATATTTGTATATACTCGGTTGGCCAGAAAATCATGACTCACTTAGGAAGCAGAAAACCAACAACAAATTTTGATCTCTGTCTGGTGGAATTTCCAAAGAGTACAGTATTTCGAGCTTGTTCCACAGAATCACGCTCTCAACGCTAAACTGTACTGCCAGCAGCTAGACCGCTTGTACGACAGACTAAGGAAGGCGTATCCTTCTTTGGTCAATCGAGGTCAGGCTTTGTTTCAGCAAGACAATGCGAGACCACACAATGCCAGGTTGACTAACGAGAAATTCAAATAGATGGACGATGTTGAGATTTATTCACATCCACCATTCAGTCCCGATGCTGCTCCAAGTGACTATGGCCAATTGCGCTCAATGGCACACTTCCTCTACGACCAGCGATTCAACAATTTTAATAAAATGAACGAAGTTAGTTTACATTATTTTTTATTCAAAACCAGCGGACTGGTATCTGGGACACATTCGAATGCTGATTGATCACTGACAGAAGATCGCCGAGAATGATGGACTTTATTTTGAAGAATAAATATTGTTGTTTTTTCTTTCTAAGCGAGTCTAGACATTCTGGCCATCCTAATATTTTGTGAATACTTACTTTTCAAAAGTCCGTTTTTAAAGCCATAATAAAATATACTGCTGCCATAGTTTGTATTTCAGTTTAAAATATTCAAATACAAATTAAATACTGATTTAAAAATCCAGTTTAATCATGAATCGTGAAAGGTATATATTACCTGTGTTGACGAGCGGTGTTGTTGGCTTGGTCGTTTTCATTCTTGGTATTTTAGTCTTCGGTTTAATAATCGAAGGGCTGGGTGGACAGCGATGTTGCATAGGATTGTTTTCAGCTACAAGTTAACAAACAGACTGATTTAAATATGACACAATGGAATCCAATCATGATTAGAACACACACGAAGTTATATGGTTCGTAAATGATTTTGTCTAGGCCTGATTGCGATGACATTTCACAAACAGTGCGATCGGGCGTACAAATGCGCCTTGAAAGATAGCCACGTGCGCCCCAAGATAACAGAAGAATAATCTGTGATTTATTTAAAAATTTTAAAAACTTTATTTTTAAAAGTCTAGAGACACCACGCATATGATTTCCATGTTGATGTCAAGTTTATTTTAAACTGTTTGTTAAATTCCTTAATCTTCAAGAAGGAATGGATAATCCTTTCCCTTTTGCCTTTTTCAAGAGATTTAATTCTGCCTCTCTAAAATGGGAAGATAGCAGAATTTTCCTAAACCTAAAAATTGGAATATGCAAAACATTGAAACGAAATCATACTTGGTATTTTATGAAAGAAAGGGTTACACACGCTAATTGCAACATAAAGAAGTTAAAAGATATTGGACTTACCCTTTGCTATGTTTCCAATGGCGATTGTTGCATCTCCACTAACTGAAGCATCGATGTATACATTAACTACAGGATCAAAATGCTGTAAAGAAATGAGAAATACATAGATTATATTCATCTACCAATAAATTCTCAAAAATCAGACACATTATGCTAGCCTTCCCTTTGTAAAATACATTAAAAATTAGTTTTATTTATTTAAACAGATAAAGTTACACCCTTGTGCAAATTAATTGAAACAAAAAGAACAATTCCGTTATTATTTACTTTTCCAAACATGAAACATGACCTAGTGCACATGTTAGTACTTCGTATGTCCATTCCACGAAGTCGTTCCTTGCAGATTGACCACAGATTATCGATTGAATTTAAATCAGGAGAGTCTAAGCCACTCGATAATACTTTGATTTGCTTTCTGGTAAGGCTTGCTAGTGTGTTCGTGCAGCGTTACAATTTTCGTACGCTTCCTTGGAGTAACGTCCATCTCAGACAATGATCATTGGACAACTAATCGACAGTCGGGACAATAGTGTCTGGGCGTGATAAAAATCTGATGCAATCATGAATGACGCAATATTTTTCAAGGCCAAACAATTTTCAAGATACACCTCAAAAACAGATTCATATTAATCCACACCACTGCAAATGACCTATTCTGAGGAAAAAATAGAAATCGATTACACCTTGTCACTTCATTGGGTCTAAAAATGACCATATGGCGAATGAAAGGAAACTAAAGCTGTTGTTTCAAATAATTTGCACAAGGGTGTAGTTTTATTAATTTTCAAACTACATTTGAACTATTTTTGCAAAAATTCGTATTCCCAAACATACAACAATTCTACCAAATTCAAAGTATACAAAGAAATATCCGTAATATTATTGGTCTTGATCTGGGATCTAGGCTAAAGTCACTTTTCCAACGCCATAACGTAGCTTCCCTCTGTCTTTTGTATAAATAACTTTCTGGTAATTTTTCTAATGAAGGTACATAGATTTTTTATGAATTTAAACGTACTTCTAAATTGTTGGAAAGGTGTCATCGTTTTACAGATGAAATGGCAAGAGATGTAACCGTAATTTCTATAACAGTTTCTTCTTTTGCAATTCTCATATGAGGAACTCTCTTCCAGTTTCTTAATTTCCAGTCAACTTTGACCTTGAAAACCTTAAATGTAATGCAATTCGCTATCTTCAGTCTTTTTAATTCCATTTTTTTTTGTTTTCTCTACATAATGTTTTCTTTTTCTCGTATTCTCTCGTACTCAGTAACCGTTTCCGCCTTCGTGGCTTTATTGCCTTACTTCAGGTGAAATGATTTAAAAAACACCAGGTATGCTAATCTATGAAAGTTTTATTTGTACAATGTTTACTGAAATAAATCCGTGTATTTTATAAGAATGCATTTTATAAGAATGCATTTGATAAGAATGTATTTTATAAGACTGTTCTGAAATGTAAAATGAGAATAATCAATTAATCAATTTGGGTGATTGGTTAGAATGTTTGCTTTCCGACCGTGAAATTCTAGTAAATCATGCGCACACGAAATTTTTATTTTTAATTTTACCGTGATATTAAAACTGAATTATTTCATGTTGATTTCTCGTTTGATCTAACATTAAATTTGATCAACTAACGGTTTGTATTTAGAATAGACTGTCACGTTTTTTTCATTTTTATTTACTTGTATTCTGATTGTTTGTCATAGGTTACGTAACAAGGTTTTACCTATTGAGAGGATTTGATTTGGTTTTGAATTTTCTAAAAACACTTTATTTCGCAATCAACACCATTATTTGATAAGATGCTAGAAGTGTTAAAACAAAATGGCTATTTTTTAGAGATGTTACATCTTCATATTATAATTATTACATAAGTATTATATATATATATATATATATATAAGTGAACATTGAAGTCAACACTTAGAGGCGACAGGCTGTTTCATGCGAGACGCAATCCTCATTTTTTAACAATATAGTGAAATTAAAAGTTAATAATTTATACTGATTTCTAATTTAATCTAACATTAATATTAAAGCATTAATAAATTGTATCTAGGGTTCTTTGTCAAGTTTTTTGAATTATCATATACTTGTATTTTAATTGGTCATCATAGCTTTCGTAACAGTGTTTTCCCTATTGAGGCGGGTGAACTTTTTAAAACTCTTTATTTTGCAATCAACAGCGTCACTTGACAAGAGACCAGAGGGATTGAAACAAAATGGCTATTTTTGTTGTGATGCTTATATTATAATTTTTGAATAAATTTTATTTGCTCTACTTTGTATTGACCACTTTTTTTTATATAAATAATGGTTTTGGTTATCCGAAACTGACTAAAGTAAAAAAAAATCTTACCATAAATAAAATAATATTGTCTTCTGAATTAATTTGAAATTATTATTAAGAGAAATGTTCGCCAGATGGGGATTGAGCTAAAAAGAAAGAAAGAAAGAAAGAGAGAAAGAAAGAAAGAAAGAAAGAAAGAAAAAAGAAAGAAAGAGAGAGAAAAGTAAAGAGAGAAAGAAAACAGGAAAGAAAGAAAGAACTAAAGAAGGAAAGAGAGAAGTGGTTAATGTCTGTTTCAGTGAAATGGAAAAGTCGTCAATTTCAAATCTTTTCATTTTACCCACTTCTTAAAATACCGACCAGCATTCATTTTTAAGTGACCATAGTTTCCAGTTTTTGCTATTCTCATAGCTTTTGACCTTTTGTCATCGTTTTTTTTTGTTTTTTGTTTTTGTTTGTGTGTCTGTTTTTCTTTTCTTTTCTTACCCTTCATGCAAACTCGTTATGGTTTGGGTAATTCACTTTCTCCTCGCTTTCTCTTTGCATCAATATGTCCCGTGAATGTTAAACGTTCCAAGCAATTTTCCCTGACGCATCCAAGACATTTCAGACTTCTTTTTTAATTTAAGCGTTAATATTGATAAAATTAATGTCGCTACGATCTGGAAAAAGGCAATAATTTAAATCGATGAACAAAAATATATTAAAATGATACTTACAATAAGTTGGACGGTTATGTCTACTTTGTTCCATTTTGGACCTTGAGATTGTCTGCAACTCCAAAGCTGATCGCGACCAGCAAAGCCATAATGTACACCGACAGATAGAGACATGTTCCCCGTCCCGTTCATTAAATAATGAAGTTGAAATTTAAATTCTTTTAGTCTAACCAATAAAGTAGCATGTTTGCAGGTATCTTTTGAGAGCATTAAGTAACCTGTAAATAAATAATAAAAATGATTAGCACACACACATTTATACTTATCATATATATATATATATATATATATATATATATATATATATATATATAAAAGCATTTCATCCCAAAGTCGACGGGAGTGCCTCTAGCATGCAGTGGGTTTACGGAGAGTGAAAATGAGGGAAAAGACTGTGTATAGGGAGGATTGAGGAAAGGATAAGAGAAGAACGGAGAACAAGGTAACAGAAGATGACGATTGACGTTGCATTAAAGTTTATGAAGTTTGTAGTTGTCAGAGAAGCAAGTAAAAGGAAGGGAGTTCCACTGTCTGGAAGTGAGAGAAAAAAAGTCTTCTGAAGTAGAAATGTCGGTTGCATACAACTATGTCGAAAACGAGATCTAGTAGCATGCTACTATATATATATATATATATATATATATATATATATATATATATATATATATATATATATATATATATATATATATATATATATATATATATATATCGGAAACCAACAGAATGATAAGATAAAGAACGAGTAGGAAACTTTTATCAAAGCTGTTTCTTTTTTTTTTTTTTATATATATATATATATATATATATATATATATATATATATATATATATATATATATATATATATATGATTTTTTATGTCAGATTTTAAATTTGTAACCCTTCCAAAGTTCATTTTTGGGAATCCATGTTCTTTCACCATTCCATACAGTGTTTAGTGTATTTATAAGAAATTCTGGCGTTCGCTGGAACAAATTTTACTTCATTTAACGATGACAATGTTGATTCTTGCTGCCAATTTCCCAAAATTACATAAAAAATATCTTGAAATACTAAAGAGTAAATTAATTCATTAAAATCACCATTGGCTTCCACCAGGGTCTCTGGACGACTTCGGAACTTCCTGCAACTCTTCTGGACGGTTTCCTTGTTTCAGTTGGTGAATGCTGCTATAATCCTTGCCTTCAGTTCATCTATGGTATTCCAAGAAGTTTTGTTGTCTCGCACATTTGCATCCAACAATAGTAATGAAGAAGGTTGCAGTCTGGGTAGTTAGGCGGTCTGATGTAAGGGGTGATGTGGTCACAGAAATTGTCTGTCAACCGTAACTGGGTTCTCATGCTGTCTAACATGGTGTGGAATCCTGTTGTCCGACATAATGTCTTCCAGCAATCACCCTTTTGAGCAATGGCAACGCTACCCCATGAAAGCACTTGATGTATGAATCTGTGTTGAGTCTGAGACTCTGTGGGACGATGAATGAAGGTATAACGTTGCCACCGCTAGTGATCACACGAAACACCTTCATAATCACTATTAGACTCATCCAATTCTTTTTGAGCCCTCTGCACTGTCCTCGGATTGACATCCAGAAACTTTGAAATATTTCTATTGGTGTTTCCTGTGCGAATGCCACTCAGTATAGAATGATGTTTCCAAATTTCTGGCGAAGAGAATTACGTCATGTTTCTCCAATTCTTATAGACGTTGTCCAACTGACTCTACTGTGCATTCGATGAAATGAAAAAGAAAATATAAAATGGCTCCAATTTAACCATGGCGCCTCCATACATTATATATATATATATATATATATATATATATATATATATATATATATATAGTGCACTCCAAATGTATTCACGGCCAATTTCTTTGTTTTTGTTTTTCACTAAAAATATTTGGGTTTAAGATGAAAAAGATGAATATAAAATAAGTGTTCAGCATTTCAGCTTTTATTTCCTCGTATTTACATTTAGATATGTTAAACAACTAAGGACATACCACCATTTGTTTGAACATATCTATTTTTGAAGTAAGCAAATCTATAGGCACTTATGATTGACATGTGTTTCTATTGTCCAGGAGTTGCTATTGAGGTTGATTCTTTAAAACTTTAACATCTCTGAATGACTACTTCTTGGTTTGAGTATTGGGTTTCGCCTCTAAACACTGTATTTATTTTAAAAAGGATAAAACAAGATGAAAGAGAGAGATGAGAGAGAGAGAGAGAGAGAGAGCTGTCTATGTCAGAAAAGCAATCCATTTTGAAGCTGAGAAATGAAGGAAAATCGAACAGAGCCATTGAACAAACATTGGGCAGAGCCAATACAACAATTTGCAATGTCCTGAAAAGGAAAGAAACTGATGATGTACTGAGCAACTGACATAGAACAGGTCGGCCAAAGAAAAACAACAGTAATTGATGACAGAAATACTGTGAGAGTTTTGAGGAAAAATCACAAAACAACAATCAATGACACCACCAACAATCTCTATAGTACAGAGGTAAAAGTTTCACACACCACTGTTTAAAGATGACTTCAAGAGCAGAAATATAGAGGCCATATCATAAGATGCAAACCATTCATCAGCAGTAAGAATCAGAAGGTCACAGATGAGTTACAAATGTTCTGGAAGATGGACTGATGAGAGAAAGATTGACCTCTAAAATAGGCTTGTGCTTGCATGGCTGCCTCTGGAACAAGCTCATTCATATTTGTTGATCGTGTAACTCATAACGGTAGTAGCATAATTAATTCAGAAGCCTAGAGAAATATTTTGTCTGTTAATTTACAGAGAAATGCACCCAAACAAATCGGGAGGATGTTTATCATGCATCAGGTGAATAATCCAAAACATTCTACAAACACAAAAATGTTGATGTATTAGGCCACAGGAGGAAAAACTAGCTGCTGATCTATTTTATTCATAGTAGGCACTTCCTGAATTGCCTACATATACAACAGTCACTGGCATAGATATATATATATATATATATATGTGAAAAGTGAATATAAATATAAATAAAAATATATATATATGTATAATTATTTATATATTACATGCGCAGTACTTATTAAGCGCTCAATATCAGAGATAGCTAACATATTTGGTTGGATAGATGTGAGTTTTGACCTGGGTTTCAGCTTTTCGATCGTCAGACAAACTGATTACTGTTTTAAAAATTTGGGTTTATGTAGATTGCGTGTATTGGTGTTATTGTGGAAGTGGTGGGAGATTTCGTCGTTTTGTCATTCGTACTAACGCAAACATCGATGTATGCATGACACATATACATATACATATGTGGTCGTCCGTCAGGACTCATATATATATAAACATATGTAGACAGTTTCGGCTATGACACATGTATGTATACGGGTGGTATTATGTCTATACATACGCATTTGTATGTTGAAATGTTGAAATTTAAACATTGGAAGTGTGGCGGAAATGTCTCGTTATTGTCTCGTGAATGTATCCATGTCATATTATGAAATTTTTTTTTTTTTTTTTTTTCCTTCCGTTGAAAAATATTTGAAAAATATTTTCTCGCATGTATGTATATGTGTGGTGGGGTTTAATAAAATTATGATAGGTAAAATTATTATTAAATTATTTATATTTATTTTTAAATTTTTGAAAAAATGGGGGTTTATTTGTTATTTAAAAGCTGGTTATTTGTTTGTTTTTGGTGACTGTGTATATGTAACAGGTAAAAAATTGTAATCCTTATTGTTTAATTTATATGGTGATGAGATTTAATTTAATAACGGGTTTATATGATATGATGTGATAGTAATGTTTCAAAGGATTGGAGACAATGCTATTTAGGTTTTAGCTAATAATTTATTGTAAACTGGAAGAAATTTAAATTGGTAGAAATGATTAGTAACGGTGGTGGGAGAATGATAAAACCATGAATGTAGTTATAGTGGTGGTAGCTTGAACTAAAAAAAGTGGTTGTTGGTGTTTTATTTGATTTTATTTTGTTATATGTATTAATTTATTTTGGTATAAATCCTGATAATAGGTATTCTATGTAAAATTATGGTAGTTGAAGATTGCTATAATTTTTTAATTACAAAATTATTATTATTATATTAAAGCTTCCTGGTAATAGGTGTTTGTTCTCATGGTTACATATGGAAATTTATCTGATCATATTGTTTTAAAGTATTAAATATGCTGGGGGGTAATAAAATAGTGGATTATATTTAATAGTGGGTGTGATGTGTAAGTGATGGTGCTGTGTGTAGGTGGTAAATAATATTGATGTTAATAGATATTTGTAAGGTGGTAAAAGTGATTACTAATGGTGGTGCAATTATAATAATGATAGGTGCAATTATTTTGATGGTATCTTGAAATTAAATTGTGATTGTTGGTGGTTTGTCTGTTTTATCCGTTTGGTATGAATTCGGATAATAGATACTTGTTCTCATGCCTACATTTGGAGATTATCTCTGATTTTTTGTTTAGCAAGTTCTTTTGCGGTTTGTGTGATATTACTACTTTTTCGTGTAGGCAAAGTAGGCATTTTTCGTAATGTTGTTGTAGGCAGGGCTTTTTCAATATTTCCCAACTTATTGTTGGTGTGATGTTTTGTCTTTTTGCTGCCATATGTATGTAGACAGTGTTGTGCTGTTCGAATATTTCCTGTTGTTGAATTAAATACAGGCACAACTATAGTAAACTTCCTTGACGTCCTCTTAACCTGATCAACAACACATATGAACCATACAAAAAGAAAATGACACCAACTTACGTACACACATCCTCCAACCATCACCTTCTATCATCAAACAAATACCAAAGTCAATCAGCCATAAGACTAGAGAACTCATCTAACATGCAAATTTTCAATAGCAAAATAGCACCATACAACGAAGCACTAAAAGCAAGTGGTTACACACAACAACTACAATATATACCTCCCACAGCCAGAAAACGCAGAAACAGAAAGAGAAACATTATCTGGTTTAACCCACCATATAACAAAAGTTAAAACGAACATAGGCAAAATATTCCTAAACTTAATGAAAACACTTCACTGAAGAAAACAAATTATCAAAAATATTTAACAAAAAATAACGTAAAGATCAGTTACAGCTGTACAAAAAACATAACAGATATAAAAAACCACAAAAAAAAAAATGACAACCTACAAAAATGTAACAAAAGGACCCTATATGCAACTGCAGAAACAGAGCAACATGTCCACTCCAGGAAATTGCCAAATTACGAACACAATATACCATGTTACAAACAACAACACTATATGCACTACATGAAAGCCACCGAAGGTCCATTCAAGATGAGGAATAACAATCACAACCTTTCATTCAACAAAGGAAATATTCGAACAGCACAACACTTTCTACATACATATGGCAGCAAAAGACAAAAACATCACACCAACAATAAGTTGGGAAATATTGAAAAAAGCCCCTGCCTACAACAACATTACGAAAAAAATGGCCCCAGCACGGTGCAATAATATCTGGTCACAAACCGCAAAAGAACTTGCTAAAAAAAAAATCAGAGATAATCTCCAAATGTAGGCATGAGAACAAGTATCTATTATCCGAATTCATACCAAACGGATAAAACAGACAAACCACCAACAATCAATTTAATTTAAAAGATACCATCAAAATAATTGCACCTATCATTATTATAATTGCACCACCATTAGTAATCACTTTTACCACCTTACAATATCTATTAACTATCAATATTATCATTACCACCTACACACAGCACCAGGGTTGGACACATCACACCACTATTAACATATAATCCACTACAATCTTTTATTACCCCCCCAGCATATTTAATACTTTAAAACAATATGATCAGATATAATTTCCATATGTAACCATGAGAACAAACACCTATTACCAGGAAGCTTTAATATAATAATAATAATTTTGTAATTAAAAATTATAGCAATCTTCAACTACCATAATTTTACATAGAATACCTATTATCAGGATTTATACCAAAATAAATTAATACATATAACAAAATAAAACAAATAAAACACCAACAACCACTTTTTAGTTCAAGCTACCACCACTATAACTACATTCATGGTTTTATCATTCTCCCACCACCGTTACTAATCATTTCTACCAATCTGCAATTTCTTCCAGTTTACAATAAATTAGCTAAAACCTAAATAGCATTGTCTCCAATCCTTTGAAACATTACTATCACATCATATCATATAAACCCGTTATTAAATTAAACATCACCATATAAATTAAACAATAAGGATTACAATTTTTTACCTGTTACATATACACAGTCACCAAAAACAAACAAATAACCAGCTTTAAATATAACAAATAAACCCCCATTTTTTTCAAAAATTTAAAAATAAATATAAATAATTTAATAATAATTTTTACCTATCATAATTTTACACAAACCCCACCACACATATACATACATGCGAGAAAATATTTTTCAAATATTTTTCAACGGAAGAAAAAAAAAAAAAAAAAAAAAAAATTTCATAATATGACATGGATACATTCACGAGACAATAAAGACATTTCCGCCACACTTCCAATGTTTAAATTTCAACATTTCAACATACAAATGCGTATGTATAGACATAACACCACCCGTATACATACATGTGTCATAGCCGAAACTGTCTACATATGTTTATATATATATGAGTCCCGACGGACGACCAAGTATGTATATGTATATGTGTCTGCATACATCGATGTTTGCGTTAGTACGAATGACAAAACGACGAAATCTCCCCCACCACTTCCACAATAACACCAATACACGCAATCTACATAAACCAAATTTTTTAAAACAGTAATCAGTTTGTCTGACGATCGCTAAAGCGTGAAACCCAGGGTCACAAACTCACATCTATCCAACAAATATATATATATATATATATATATATATATATAATATTATAAATTAATTGATTTAAAATATGTTTTTCGCTACACAGTTCTAACCATGTTTCAAAAATGTATCTGTTTTTATATATATATATATATATATATATATATATATATATATATATATATATATATATGTATATAAGCTATATTTACATTCTTAAAATTTCTCGAGTGCACAGGACGATGGACGTAATAAACACTTTAAAAAAAGATGGAGAATCGACTCAAATACGGTGATCGACTAAAAATAACGTTTGAAGTAATTAAAATACAGGAATTCCTCGATTAATGCGTTTTCGATTAGTGCACTAAAGTTCGATGAGTGCATACATAATACTGGATTAGTGCGGTAAAATTTCTCTTCAATTTAACCACAGCAATTGAAAATTGTTTTTTTATAGTTACAAATTAATTGACAGTTTTTCCTAAAATTTAAAAATGGAAAATAGGTAAATATATCTTTTAATCAATTCTGTTTATATTCGTATCTTTTAATGTACAGATTACAGCATTAATCGAGGGATTTCTGTATATACGATTGTTTGTGTGTGTGTGCGTGTATGTGTGTGTCTGTGTGTGTATGTGCATGTGTGTGTCGGACAGGACTTTCTTTCAAACCTCATGAATATAAGGTCGGAATTTATTTAATATTGTTTTGCTACTAAAACTTCTTGGTTTCAATATATAATATAAACTCTCATAAGGGATTGATATTGAAAAAGTAAAAATTCTTACCTGTTTCTCCTAAAAGTGGTGTATCCTTTACGTGCTTGAAATGACAATTATGGTAAATGTCTCTCCATTGACAAAGATTAAATTTGAAATTGCACATAGTGTGGGTGTTACCTGTAAAAAAAAATAAATGATGGTAGCACTCAGTAAGGTTCGAACTTGTGAGATACACTTTGCCGTAATACTCGTGTTGCTATTTATAGTCCACTGGATATTAACATTCAGTATATTAATCTTATAATCTCTTATAATCTCTTGCTTTCCTCAGTAGTACATGTCTAATTCAGCAATATTTAAGCAACGATTCTTAAAGATCACTCACTAAGTGTGAACCTCATTTAAGAGCTCAATTGACCTTGTGCCAGACTAATCTATACCTATGAAAATTATTTACAATACAAAAATATTCAGGACAAAGCATCTATAAATTGCAATTCAATGAAAAATAAGCACAATTTTAAGAAAAAAAGAAAGAAAGAAAGAAACAAACAAACAAAGGGAAATAATTTCTCATATTTATTTTGGATTAAAAATTATTATGTACTGATGTAATCGGACTAGAGTCCTCATTTTGGTTGTCATAGTCACGTTTCAGCCGATGTAAACTCCGGCCTTCTTCCTTTGTCTGTTGGCGTTGATAGCTTTCTGTGATATTCAAATGAACCTGTTATTCAATCCGGACGGTTAGCGTCTGCTCATTCCTTTTTCCATGACAGAAAACATTCGCCGCGTGGATTAAATGATGTGTTTACTTTTATATTCCCAGGTTACCAACTACGACAGATATCTGAAGAAGGCCATGTGTACAACGACCGAAGCGTTATTACTATAATAATCAAGATAAAGTTACTAGCCCATGTATATCAGTGTATAATTCGAATGCTTTTAGAATATTTATCATATTACTATTTAGTTGTATTATATATTTATTATGTATGTGACTTATCACGGGGTTGAGTTAGTTATGTATTTCCCATCAGTGCGAGAGGTAGGTGTTCAAACCCAGGTAAAAGCAAGCATTTCGAATGGTGATTTTCTAGGCAGGCAGACTCGCCCTCCTCATTTTAAAGATTCGAGTAACGCAATCTCCCTACCGTCATTCTCTCTTTAATTTGGCCTTGTGCCATTAACTAGGTTTAATAAATATCAATAAATACTTGTATAGATTCTCATTACACCGCAAATTTTGTGTCCATGACACATCTGAATCAGTTAAAAACGAGAAGAATGTATATATGATATATGTTTTAGTGTAGTTTGATACACTTGTTGATTTTAGCATACCTTTTTTTTTTCCAAACGCATTTCAACACTTTAAAATGATTGATATTTTTTCTTATCTTTGCTCTTTTCTTTCCCTTTGCCTTACTATATTTGTATATACCAGGTTGACCAGAAAATCCTGACTCACTGACGAAGCGGAAAACTAACATTTGATCTCTGTCTAGTGGGATTTCCAAGGAGTACTACATTTTGAGTTTGTTCAAAACAGTTGCGCCATCAACTCTAAACTGTATCGCCAACAGCTAGACATCGTGTACAACACACTAAAGAAGGCGTGTAATGCTTTGGTCAATCAAAGTTGGACATTGTTTTAGCAAGACAATGCGAGACCTCTCAATGCCAGGTTGACTAACGAGAAATTCAAATAGATGGACGATGTTGAGATTTATTCATATCCACTATTCAGTCCAGATGCTGCTCCAAGTGACTATGGCCAATTGCGCTCAATGGCACACTTCCTCTACGATCAGCGATTCAACAATTTTAATAAAATGAACGAAGTTTGTTTACATTATTTTTTATTCAAAACCAGCGAACTGGTATCTGGGAGAGATTCTGATGCTGTTTGATCACTGGGAGAAGATCGTCGAGAATGATGGACATTTTTTTGAAGAATAAATATAGTACTTGCTCCATAAAATTTTGTTGTTTTCTTTTTTCGCTTTCTAAGCGAGTCTAGACGTTCTGGCCATCCTAATATTTTGTGAATACTTACTTTTCAAAAGTCCGTTTTTAAAGCCATAATAAAATATACTGCTGCCATAGTTTGTATTTCAGTTTAAAATTAAATACTGATTTAAAAATCCAGTTTAATCATGAATCGTGAAAGGTATATATTACCTGTGTTGACGAGCGGTGTTGTTGGCTTGGTCGTTTTCATTCTTGGTATTTTAGTCTTCGGTTTAATAATCGAAGGACTTGGTGGACAGCGATGTTGCATAGGATTGTTTTCAGCTACAAGTTAACAAAAGAAAAAAGTAACAGACTGATTTAAATATGAAATGGAATCCAGTCATGATTAGAACACACACGAAGTTATATGGTCTGTAAATGATTTTGTCTAGGCCAGTGCTTCTCAACGTGGGGCGTACGCCCCACAGGTAGGGTGTGGGAATTTTAACGTGGGGCCTGGATATTTGGTGACCATTTTGATTCCTCTAAGTCAGGGGTGGGCACACTACGGCCCGCGACTCGTTTTTGTCCGGCCCACGACTCGTTTGTCCACCGAAAGAGATGCCATATTTCTCAAAAATTTTCATTCTCTAAAAGAGAAAATGTTGGAAATTTCCTGAATTAATTATATTTGGAAAAAACCTTTAAAAAAATTCTCAAAAACATTCTTTAATTAAACAAAAAAATTATAAATCTACTTAAACTTACTTTGATCACCTTTTAAATAACTTAAAATAATTTTTGAACATAAATTTTTTAACAAAAAATATTATTCATTTATTAAAATGACATTATTTCATTCAAACACAAGGAAAATTTCTAAATATTTTTTGCACCTTAAAACATCAAAAATATTCCAATTAATTGTATTTTTTTATATTTTATTTTTGTTTATTTTATGAACTTTTTCAAACAATTTTTTACTTTTCGTCATTTTAATGAAAACGATGCTTTAAAAACATTCAAATATTTTTATATAAAAAATTGCAATATTTTAAATAAATGAGAGAACCAATTTGGACGCAAATTTCTTTAAATAAAGTTTTAAATAGTAAAATATTTAATTAATTTTATTTCTTTAAATGAATTTCTATGTAAAAATATGGAAATTCCCGACAGCCGTCTCTAATTAAAAGTCTTGCTTGAGTAGTTTTATAATGTATAATTAAAATTAATGAACTTATTAAACGTTTGTTTTTTCATGGTCGCTGTACAATACACATTTTCAAGATATCCGACCCGCGCACCGCGAAAAAAAAAAAAACGAATTTTGTCCCGCTTACAAAAATGTGTGCCCACCCCTGCTCTAAGTGAATTCTAAAAATTAGTAAGTGGTTATGGAACGAATACTACATGTGAAGTATCCACAACAGCAAGCAATTTTATTTATTTGTATTGAAGCTCGTATTCAATGCAATTATATTATATTGTGTAAACTGACCTTTTCAATTAGTCTCGTATATTTTAATTAATCCGTCATTGCAATGAACGAAAAGTAAGTGAAAACGCTTTAAAATAAAAATTAGCTTACTTTTATTCAATTTTAGGTTTATTTTTTGCATTTTTTTAAATCAGACTTTGTGTTACATAAAATTCCAAAAATAGACTGGATTTGTCAATACAAGTTTGCTAAAAAAATCATTCGACAATGAAAGTACAGTTTACGTATTTAAATTGTCTGTCAATTCTGAAAGTAAATTTTGTTTTATAAGTTATTTTTTAATTCTAGTTGTAACCCTTATGCATAAAATGAGTAGCGCAAGCAAGAAAAAAGTTCGCCAGTACTCGGAGGAATTCTTTTGGCTTTATAACCGCTGTCAATGATGAAAAATTACCTTTTTGCCTCTTATGTCAGCAATCCTTGAGCAATGAATCAATAAAACGAGGCCGTCTTGAGGCGCATTTAAAAGCTAAACATAGCTTCCATGCAAACTCGGATTTGAATTATTTCAAAGCTTTAAAAGACAAGTTTGAAAAAAGATTAACTATAAAGACTATGCTCACTGCACAAGCTACTACTGCCAGTCGTACTCTTGAGGCAAGTTATGAAATTTCTTTACTTATTGTTAAAGCTGGAAAAAAATCACACAGTGGGCGAGGACTTAATTAAACCATCTATATCAGCATTTCTTAAAACAGTTTTGGGCAAAGAAGAAAATGATGTCAAGGCCATGCCTCTCAGTAATGACAGTGTGAAAAGAAGAATAGATGAAATGAGTGATGATGTCGAAGCACAGCTTATTGAAAAGCTGAAATCAAAAAGATTTTCACTGCAAATGGACGAATCCACTGTGAAAAGCAGTGAGGTCTTATTGATAACTTATGTAAGATATATTGACAAAGGTGAATTTATTGAAGAGATGTTGTTCTTCAGATCCTTGGAGACCACCACAACCGCATCAGTTATATATCATGAACTAAAATCTTACTTGGATTTCAATAATATACCAATGAAAAAGATAACATCGTGTGCAGCTGATGGTGCCCCTGTGATGATGGGAAAAAGAAATGGCTGCTTAAAATTGATGAAGGATGAGAATCCAGAATTTCTGTTGTGCACTGCGTTATACATAGGGAAAATTTAGTGTCAAAAAGATCTCTCCTGTGCTTAATGAGGTACTGAAATAAGTTATAAATTGCATTAATGCTATCAAGTCTAATGCCAAATGTGAGCGTCTTTTCAAAAAGTTTGGGGAAGATAACAATGCCGATCATGTGAAGCTTATTCTTCACACCGATGTAAGGTGGCTTTCTAAGGGAAATTGTTTGAAAAGATTTATGGAACTATTTGAAAAGCTTAGTGACTTTTTAAGTGATAAACACGAAATGATGCACTTGCAAACAGTTGATGGAAAAGCGTACCTATGCTATCTATAAACAACTTCAGGGAAGAAATAAATCACTTATCGATGTAAAAGCAAAGATATTTGGCTTTATTTCACTCATTGAATTATGGCAACAACAACTTTCTTTGAAAAACTTTGATCATTTTCACTGGCTGAAGATATATGAGCCAACTGATGCTGCTATACTTGTTATTTTGGATCATCTGAGAATCTTAGCTACTGATTTTCAAGAAAGATTTTCTGATTTAAAAGAGATTAATTTTACACTATGGGTGACACAGCCAGTGCTAGTGAATCTCTGTGATGTTTCAGTGGTACACCAAAAAGAACTTGTGGAATTACAGAATGATGAGTTTGTCAAAGCTTTATTCAATATGAAAGGTGTGACAGCATGGCTTTGTGATGAGACGTTAAATACCCAAACTCAATTGGCTTTGCATGAAAATTATTATTACCATTTCCATCTTCATATTTAATAGAATGTGGCTGTAGTACTGTAAATGATTTGCTACTAAAAAAAAGAAATTCACTAGATATCACTAAACGAGGGGATTTAAGACTGAAGCTAACTAAATTTGTACCAAATATAAAATCACTTTGCAGAAGACATCAAGCACAAAGTTCTCACTAATTTTTCTGAAGTGCATCCTATTTTCTTTTATTTAGGTAGACCGCATATGAAACCCTCAATTTCTTGTAGTTTAATAAAATGAAATAAAATTTTCTGCTTTTTTTACCTGTGAATTTTATTTTGTCTGCTTATCAATATTGAAAACCTACTTAAGTTTTCAAATCTTTTTCTTATCATATACATTAACAGAACCTTGTAGGGTAGCATAGCTGGTCGTGACAAGAGCAGAATATAAGTGCAATATCAATGGGTTTAATTCCAGAAAGCTCAATCTGTTATATAATATCACTACATGGGGGGGGGCATCAGATATTTAAAAGCAATTTTGTGGGACTTGGTCCAGAAAAGGTTTAGAAACACTGGTCTAGGCCTAATTGCAATAACATTTCACAACCAGTGCTCCCAGGCGTACAAATGCGCCTTGAAAGATAGCCACGTGCGCCCCAAGTTAACAGAAGAATAATCTGTGATTTATTTAAAAATTTTAAAAACTTTATTTTTAAAAGTCTAGAGACACCACGCATATGATTTCCATGTTGATGTCAAGTTTATTTTAAACTGTTTGTTAAATTCCTTAATCTTCAAGAAGGAATGGATAATCCTTTCCCTTTGGCCTTTTTCAAGAAGTTTAATTCTGCCTCTCTAAAATTTGAAGATACCAGAATCTTCCTAAAACCAAAAGTTGGAATATGCAAAACATTGAAACGAAATCATACTTGGTATTTTATGAAAGAAAGTGTTACACACACTAATTGCAACTTAAAGAAGACAAAAGATATTGGACTTACCCTTTGCTATGTTTCCAATGGCGATTGTAGCATCTCCACTAACTGAAGCATCGATGTATACATTAACTACAGGATCAAAATGCTGTTAAGAAAAGAAGAAATACATAAAATATATTCATCTACCAATAAATTCTCTACGATCTGGAAAAAGGCAATAATTTAAATCGATGAACAAAAATATATTTAAATGCTACTTACAATAAGTTGGACGGTTATGTCTAATTTGTTCCATTTTGGACCTTGAGATGTACTGCAACTCCAGAGCTGATCGCGACCAGCAAAGCCATAATGTACACCGACAGATAGAGACATGTTTCCCGTCCCGTTCATTAAATAATGAAGTTGAAATTTAAATTCTTTTAGTCTAACCAATAAAGTAGCATGTTTGCAGGTATCTTTTGATAGCATTAAGTAACCTGTAAATAAACAATAAAAAATAGATTAGCATATATACACACATTTATATATATATATATATATATATATATATATATATATAAAGCATTTCACCCCAAGTTAGACGGGAGTGCCCCTAGCATGCAGTGGGTTTACGGAGAGTGAAAATGAGGGAAACGACTGTGTATAGAGGGGATTGAGGAATCTTCCTGCCAATTTCCCCAAATTACATAAAAAATATCATGAAATACTAAAGAGTAAATTTATTCAATAAAATCACCATTGGCTTCCACCAGGGTCTCTAGACGACTTCGGAACTTCCTGCAAATCTTCTGGACGGTTTCCTTGTTTCAGTTGGTGAATGCTGCTATAATCCTTGCCTTCAGTTCATCTATGGTGTTCCAAGAAGTTTTGTTGTCTCGCACATTTGCATCCAACAATAATAATGAAGAAGGTTGCAGTTTGGGGAGTTAGGCGGCCAGATGTAAGGGGTGATGTGGTCACAGAAATTGTCTGCCAACCGTAACTGGGTTCTCATGCTGTCTAACATGGTGTGGAATCCTGTTGCAAGACATAGTGTCTTCCAGCAATCACCCTCTTGAGGAATGACAGCACTACCCCATTAAAGTACTTGATGTATGAATCTGTGTTGAGTCTGAGGCCCTGTGGAATGATGAAGAAGGCATAACGTCGCCGTTGCTAGTAATCACTCCAAACACCTTCATAATCACCATTAGACTCATCCAACTCTTTTCGAACCTTTTGCATTGCCATTAGATACTCTTAAATATTTTATCATTCATCAGCAATAAGAATCAGAAGGTCACAGATGAGTGAGAAATATTCTGGAAGAAAGTTTTATGGACTGATGAGAGAAAGATTGATCTCTACCAACGGAAAGGCCAAATAGGCTTGTGCTTGCATGGCTGCCTCTGGAACAAGCTCATTCATATTTGTTGATCGTGTAACTCGTAGTAGCATAATTAATTCAGAAGCCTAGAGAAATATATTGTCTGTTAATTTATAGAGAAATGCATCCAAACAATGCAGCAGGGCAATAGTCCAAAACATTCTACAAACATAACAATGTTGTTGTATTAGGCGCATATTGTGCCACAGAAGGAAAAACTAGCTGCTGATCTATTTTATTCAGAGTAGGCACTTCCTGCATTGCCTACATAGACAGCACGTCACGGACACACAAAAACACACACACACACACACACACATATATATATATATATATATATATATATATATATATATATAAGCCACATTTACATTCTTAAAGATGGAGGATTGACTCAGATACGTTTATCGACTAAAAATAACGTTTGAAGTAATTAAAATACAGGAATTCCTCGATTAATGCGCATTCTATTAATGCGTTTTCGATTAGGGCGATAAAGTTCGATGAGTACATACATAATACTGGATTAGTGCGGTAAAACATTCTTCACTTTAACCATAGCAATTGAAAATTAATTTTTTATACTTACCGATTGACAATTTTTCTAAAATTTAAAAATTGAAAATGGGTAAATATTTTTTCATCAATTTTGTTCACATTCGTATCTTTTAATGTACACATTACAGAATGAATCGGGGAATTTCTGTATATATGATTGTTTGTGTGTGTATGTGTGTGTGTATGTGTGTGTGTGTGTGTGTGTGTGTGTGTGTGTGTGTGTGTGTGTCGGACAGGACTTTCTTTCAAACCTCATGAATATAAGGTCGGAATTTATTTAATATTGTTTTGCTACTAAAACTTCTTGGTTTCAATACTTAATATAAACTCTCATAAGGGATTGATATTGAAAAAGTAAAAATTCTTACCTGTTTCCTCTAAAAGTGGTGTATCCTTTACGTGCTTGAAATGACAATTATGGTAAATGTCTCTCCATTGACAAAGATCATATTTGAAATTGCACATAGTGTGAGTGTTACCTGTAAAAAAAAAAAATGATGGAAGCACTCAGTAAGGTTCCAACTTCCGAGCCAATATTTGCCGAAATACACGTGTTGCTATTTATAGTCCACTGGACCGTGACATTAAATATTTTAGTCTTGTAATTCATTGCTATCCTCAGTAATAAATTTCTAATTCAGCAATACTGAAGCAACGATTCTCAAAGATCACTCACTAAGTCTGATCCTCATTTAAGAGCTCACTTGACCTTGTGCCAGACTCATCTATACCTATGAAAATTATCTACAATACGAAAATATCCAGGACAAATCATCTATAAATACAAAAACGAATGAAAAGTAAACACAATTTTAAGAAAGTAAGAAAGACAATTTTTCTGAATTATGTTGGATTAAAAATTATTATGTACTCATGTAATCGGACTAGAGTCCTCATTTTGGTTGTCATAGTCACGTTTCAGCCGATGTAAACTCCGGCCTTCTTTCTTTGTCTGTTGACGTTGATAGCTTTCTGTGATATTCAATTGAATCTGTTATTCAATTCACACGGTTAGCGTCTGCTCATTCCAATTTCCATGTGAGAAAACATTGGCCACATGGATTAAATGATGTGTTTACTTTTATATTCCCAGGTTAACAACTACTACAGATATCTGAAGAAGGCCATGTGTACAACAACCGAAGCATTATTACTATAATAATCAAGATAAAGCTACTAGCCCATATATATCAGTGTATATTTCGAATTCTTTTAGAATATTTATTTTATTTACCTTATTTATCTTTAGTTGTATTATATATTAATTATATATGTGACTTATCACGGGGTTGAGTTAGTTCCGAATGGTGATTTTCTAGACAGGCAGACTCGCTCACTTCATTTTGAAGATTTGAGTCACGCAATCTCCCTACCATCATTCTCTCTTTAATTTGGCCTTGTGCCATTAACTAGATTTAATAAGTATCAATAAATACTTGTATAGATTCTCATTGCCACCAAAATTTTGAGTCCATGACACATCTGAATCAATTAAAAAACGAGAAGTATGTATATATATGTTTTAGTGTAGTGTGATACACTTGTTGATTTTAGCATACCTTATGTTTTCCAAACGCCGTCCATCCAATGCTTATTCAACATTTTACAATGATTGATATTTTTTTCTTATCTTTGCTCTTTTCTTTCCCTTTGCCTTAATATATTTGTATATACTCGGTTGGCCAGAAAATCCTGACTCACTTACGAAGCGGAAAAACAGCAGCAAATTGTGGTCTCCATCTGGTGGAATTTCCAAAGAGTACAATATTTTGAGATTGTTCAAAATAGTCGTGCCATCAACTCTAAACTGTATCGCCAACAGCTTGACATCGTGTACAACAAACTAAAGAAAGCGTGTAGTGCTTTGGTCAACAAAGACTAGGCAAGACCTCACAATGAGAGTTTGACTAAGAAGTTTAAACAGATGGACGGTGATTTATTCGCATCCACCATTCAGTCCCGATGCTGCTCCGAGTGACTATGGTCAACTGCACTCAATGGCACACTTCCTCCGCGATGAGAGATTTTTAATTATTTATGAGATCGCAAAAAAAAAAAAAAAAAAAAAAAAAACCATAGCATGATGAAAAAGACGCCAAACTTGACGAAAACAAAATTTTATCGTCTAAATGTTCATTTTTAAGGAAAATCAAAAAAGTGTTTTGGGGGTTTTTTTACATTTTTAATCGTTCGAGCACGTCCGAAATTTTTTTTTTTTTTTGAGTACGTGACGGAAAATCGATTATGGCATCCATTTTTTCCACGTTTACGATGAAAGTTTTTTTTAAAAATGGAATCATTTTTCAAAACTTATTTTGAAAAAGAAAATGTTTATTTAAAATATTTTTGAAAGGTTGAGTTAGCTTCTGCGCCGAAAAGATGTAATTTGAAAATAAAACAAAGCAGTTCATAACCTTTTGCGTCACTTGACAGGTGATGAGACGTAGTGACGTTTACGTGATCATAATTTTTCTACGGATAAAAAATTTAGATTTTGAACAAATTATTTACCTCGTTATTTTTAGGAAAAAATTTCAGCGCTCTATTTTTTTTTTTTTTTTTACGTAGCTTTACGTTTACGATGCTTTTGGAAAATATATTATAAAGAAATTAAAATAAGACTGTTAAGAGTGAGATTAAATTTCATACATAAGAAAAGGTTATTTTTCTTATGAATTTTATGAAGTGTACATAAAATACTATAATTTTATGTACATTTATTACATTTTACTGTGTTGTTTGTATTTCCATTCATTTTATTATTAATTTTGATATTTCATTTATGGAAAAATGTCATAACTAAGATTAATATAAAAATAAGATCATATAAATTTCATAAGATGATACTGATACGTGTAGGTACCCTTCTCAGTTGAAATTGAAAGATCAAATTAACTTCTTCACATGTGTTTCGCAAAAGTAAAGGCGGAGAACAATGCTTAACTTAAATAACGTAACTTAATTGTATTCTGGTTGGTCTTCCGTACTTTATAATTACAACCCGATTATAAACACAAAATTAGATTTCTTAATTACTGCGGGTCTTCTTATTAGTCAAAACGATACAATTTACAACGCGCTAAAAAAAAGATCTATCTCATATGGACACTTAGGAAACCCGATGCGGCTTTTCACTAATTTTATAATATTTTAACAATTAAATGTAAAAATCTATTATAATTAAAGAAATAACAAATAATTGTATTAAAAATTCATTTTTCATCGAAAATTTTTTTTTGCTTTCAGAAAATATTTGTCCATATTCATAAAAACAACTAAAAGCAAATAAAAGCTTTTGAAATTAAATAATATATTTGTTTTATTGAGTTTTGTATGTTACAATTCAGAGCTGATTTTCAGCTAGGGGGTGGTCCAATTAAAAAAAAAACATGATTTGCATTCCTCAAAGCCTTGTGCTTTCAACTATTGTAATCACTAAACCCGATGCGATCGAATTTCTAGCGTTTTGATAAAATTAGTTGCGGGGTGTAATAAATATAAAAAAATATTTTTGCCATGACTTTAATAAAAGAAAACGTATTTATAATAATTTCGATCATCTGTGAATAGTTTCTGAAAGTTTCATTAACATCCGACAATTATTTTTATTTTTGTATGATTTTCCAAATTAATGTGTGTCATACAAAAAAAAAGTGCTAAAAATTGTATGTTATATTACTTGTTCCGGTGATACAAAATTTAGAATGTTCTAAAATGAAAGAAATTTTTTTTTAAATAGTTAAAAAGTCTTTGGTCTTTCATCTTATTAATAACATGAATATTTAGACGATGAAATTTTGTTTTCGTAAAGTTTGGCGTCTTTTTCATCATGCGATTTCGTGGAGTTACCTACTTTTAATGATGTGAAGGAAGTTTTTTTACATTATTTTTTATTCAAAACCAGCAGACTGGTATCTGGGACAGATTCGGATGCTAAATATTGTTGCTCCATAAAATTTTGTTGTTTTCTTTTTCGCTTTCTAAACGTGTCTGGACGTTCTGTCCAACCTAATATTTTGGGAATATTTATTTTTCAAAAGTCCGTTTTTAAAGCCATAATAAAATATATTGCTGCCATCGATTATTTCAGTTTTAAATATTCAAATGTAAATTAAATACTGATTTAAAAATTCCAGTTTAATCTTGATCTTGAAAGGTGTATATTACCTGGGTTGACGAGCGGTGTTGTTGGTTTGGTCGTTTTCATTCTTGGTATTTTAGTCGTCGGTTTAATAATCGGAGGACTTGGTGGACAGAGATGCTCGATATGACCGTTTTTAGCTACAAGTAAACGGAGGAGAAAAGTAACAGACTGGTTTAAATATGACACAATGAAACCCGGTCATGATTAGAATACACACGAAGGTTCGTAAAGAATTTTTTTTAGGCCTGATAGCGATAAAGTTTCACAACCAGTGCTCCCAGACGTACAAATGCGCCTTGAATGATAGCCAGTGCGCCCCAAGTTAACAGAAGAATAATCTGATTTATTTAAACATTTTTAAAACTTTATTTTTAAAGTCTAGAGATACCACGCATATGATTTCCATGTCGATGTCAAGTCTATTTTAAACAGTTTGTTAAATTCCTTAATCTTCAAGAAGGAATGGATAATCCTTTTCTGTTTTGCCTTATTCAAGGGATTTAAATGTGCCACTCTTAAAAAAAAATGAAAATAGCAGATTCTTCATAAATCCCTTTAAATGAAAACTATACCGATACCCTTCTTTGGGAATGATGAAACACAATTTCAAATTTTCAAGTTTCATGACTAAATTTTCCTTATTAAAATTTAAATTACGCGCCAAATTTTCGTTATTCTACCAGTGCGCCCTGAATTATAGAAAAAGTTGAGAAACACAGGAGTAGACAATAATCTGTAGAATATTCAAAGTGACCACCCACTGACCGAAAACAAAAAGAAAATAAATGAAAACTTCAGGATTAGTATGTCACGTGATAGGAAGTTCTGACTGCAGGATTATAGCCGTAGTTTGTATGTTGCGATTACGCATCGTGATCTACAGAGATGAGTAGAGATGTGGTAGGGGAGCAGGGGTTCTTGCTGGCCGAAGAGATGATCTGGTACGATAATCTGTTTTAAGAGAAGATAACATCAATCGAGATCATGCCCAGTGAATCCGTGAATAAATAACCAATAAAATGGAAAAAAAATATTCGCCTTTTCATTTCTCGCTGTGGTTAGATTTTCACGTTTCGTTCCTCTGTGGAAATACGCCGTGCCTTTCCCTGTAACACTCTTGTGAAACTGATAGATTTTGAGAATTAGAATTAGGGATACGTTATCTTAAGGTCATTTTGTGACACTCTTGTCACACTGGTAGTATGAAATTAGGATTAAGAAGGGTGCATGTTGAACTCCCGTATAGATTTTGAGAATTGGAAGTGTGAAAAGCATTAAAATCATTAATGTGAGAACATGAATTCAAATATGAAGCGAGCGTCAAAAAGTGTTGATCAGCGTCGGAAGGACCCCGGATCGAGCCGGGCCAGCCCTGTTATATCCCGACGCAGACGTGGGTCCCAGTGTATGTTTAAACAAGGAGGATGTTCGAGATAACAGTATCAGCTGTCGGAACAGAGAACAGGTGAATCTAGTTCGAATCTTGGCTGAAATCTTGTTCGGTTCTTAGCCAAAGAGAAGAAAGTCCCATTTAAATGCTCGGTGATGACGTTGGGTAGTTGCTGGTTAAGTCCAATGGTGAAACTTCCGTGGTATTTTAATCGAAGTGTACGTTATAGGTCATTTGATGTCTGGACGATACGCATGCAGCAAATTCTTAAACCAGTTGAGTTAGTTTGACAGTAAAGCCGGAATTAGGGGTGTAGTCTAACCGAATGGCCAGGGCTGTTGTAAATCAATCAACCAGATGAGTTAAGTTGAGATAGAGATGCTGGAAGTAGGGACCAGTGTGTAGACGGAAGTTCAAGGCTGATGTAATCTGGTCCATTAACGCCGACCAACCAGGTGGGTTAGGTTGATATAGAGATGCCAGAAGTAGGGATCATGGTGTAGACGGAAGTTCAGGGCTCTTGTAAGCAGGTCCATTACCACAGATCAAGCAGGTGAGTTAGGTTACGATAGAGATGATGTGCCTTTTCCTGTAACACTATTGTGAAACTGGTAGTATGAAATTAGGATTAAAAAGGGTGCATGTTGAAACGCTGTATAGATTTGTAGAATTGGAAGTGTTGAAAACGTTAAAATAATTAATGGGAAAACACGAATTGAAATATGAAGCGAGGGAAAAAAAATTGTTAATCAGCGTGGAAAGGAACCCGGACCGAGCCGGACCGGCCGTGTTTTATCCCGACGCAAACGTGGGACCAAGTGTATGTTTAGCTAAGGAGGAAAGTGAGAGTTCAAATATCGTAGCAGATGTCGGAACAGCGAACTGGTGAATCTAGTTCGAATCTTGGCTGGGGGTGCGTATATTAATTATGCACTAATATCGTAGTTTTTAATATCAGTAGATACCTAGACAAATGTCTTGACAATTTTAAATATTGATATTTTTACTATCATTATTTTTTAGAGTCCCGATGAGTGATTTAAATATCAAGAAATACTGTGTTAATATTCGATTTTCGTTTTTAAATCTATTTTAATAATAATTATCGTTCTAGTCTTATATTGAGGACTGTTAAATTTTATGTAAATTAAATTATATAATTTGACGTATAGTACTTGTTAGTTACTACGTTACTTGTTAGTAGCTACGACTCACACATTTATATAATAAATGCGAATGTCAATGTGTCACTGTGTCACACTATTTCAACTTTACGCCTAGAGGCCGTAGCCCAACATACCATTTTGGAATAAAACCGACTCCTTGAGTAAAATAAAACATTCCGGAACTATAACCCTGAAATTTGGAATTCCTAAGTTTTCATTACTGCCTTTGTTTTCGGCGATATTTTTACGTGATTTTTTTTTTTTTTTTTTTTGTCCGATAACAATTTTTATAACTTGGAAATAAATTTGGGAATAATTGAAATTATTAGTCACCTATGAAATAAAAATAATTGTTTGCACGGAAAATAAGGAGCTACGTACATGAAATTGTCTTTTGAAGTGACGAAAATGATCGTTGAACTTTTAAAAGGTAAGCTTAAATATTAATGCAATACTGAAATACAGCGATCAATTTTGAGTTCTTCTGTAGTTCATTGTTACTTATCGCAGCTGCTTCTACGTACCTAGTGTGATGAAGACCCAATCTATAGCCCTCCGCGTGATCTAGCTTAAATGCAGCCCGATAGGCCGGTTTTAAGCTAGTATATATATATACATATATATATATATATAGAGAGAGAGAGAGAGAGAGAGAGCGAGAGAGAGAGAGAGAGAGAGAGAGAGAGTGAGACAAAAGACGCGCACCAAAGGGATAATTTATTAAAAATATAATTACACATGACAATTTTATTTACTATTTATTTAATTGTTAAACGTGCTGTTCAAAATGTCTTCCTTCTTTTTCAAAACAGATTTCAATTCAAAATGCATGCATGATTCATTAATACGTCGCGAATTTCTTCCCTCATTTTACTGCATTCATATTTAATTTTTTCTTGAAGTTTCTCAATATTTCTTGGCCGAGTCTGAGAAACAAATGATTTCAAATGTCATCACCGAAAATATATCCAATGCTGTGAGGTCTCAGTGGCCACTGACCAGGACCTTTTGATCTATCCATCTATCCATTAACCCCTATGGTGCATGACTTTTTGCCTCACTATATATATATATATATATATATATATATATATATATATATATAGAGAGAGAGAGAGAGAGAGAGAGAAAGAAAGAGAAAGAGAGAAAGATAGATACTCTAAAAAGAAACAAAGTTTTGGTCGTATGACACAATCGTCAGCCATTATACACAAACACACACACACACACACACACACACACACACACACACACACATATATATATATATATATATAATGGCTGACTGATTATTGCAGACATCAGTGTTCAGGCAGATCTGTGTTTCTTTAAAACCCACTGGTCCAACATACATATTTATATATATATATATATATATATATATATATATATATATATATATATATATATATATATAACTGTGTGTGTGTGCATGTAGGGAGAAAGAGAGAGACGTTAAATTAAGCAGTCAATTACGAGCATGCCGCACCTCACAATCAAAACTCACAAACATAGCAAATTGGCCATCTCTGTGTATTGACACTTCTGATGACATATTAGAAATAGAATTTCATGATATTTTAAACTTGACAGATAAGATGCCATAATTTATATTTGTCCTAAATATTAGTTCCCAGATTAATTTCACCTTGTGAATAAATATATAACAATTTCGAAATTGTATTGTTCATTTTAAATAACTGAAAGTTAAATATATCCTTGATTTTCTATATCACGGTTGTCGAACAATCACGTGGTCAAGATAAACACTCAGTTGTGGAGCAAGCTGAGTGAATACTCATTCAACATTGAGAAAGAGAGTTATTTATGGTGCAATGGAGCATCTCATTATGCTAAAGTGGGATAGTCCATTGCTTGGGCTGTGATTGGCTGCTGGTACCTGAGTGGAAGTATTTCTATATAAATACCAGCTTGATTTCTCAGTTAGTTTGCAGGCTTTGCATTAAGTTTAACCCCCGTGTTTGTTTTTGGTGTACGTTAGTCAAGCGAGCGAGCAAAAGTTTTGGAAACTGCTACGATTTGTTAAGTTTTTGGTTTTATTTTTTTATAAACCCTTTCTTTTATTTTTCAGTTTGACTTTTATTTGATTTTTTGGTATATAAGTGTACATTTTGTTCTTTTTTTTTTTTTTTGTTGATTTCTCTTCTTACCTTTTTTCCCCCCTCCTCACCGTTTTTTGTTTTCATTCCGTATTTATTATTTGAACTGTTTTTTGTTTTTGGTTATCCCCGTTTTTTTCTTTTCGTTTTATTCTGTTCATGTAAAACAAACTTAAAAAGGAAACAAATCTGTTTTGTTCGGCGTGGTGGGCCGGAAAAAACCCATCATGGCCGAAAACAAAGAAAAAAATAATACACCGCTCCCGGACACGGTGTCTCCCCGATAAAACGGCCTGGTCGAAAAAATAGGCCGCTTTCAAAAGATCCGGAGTTCTACAGGAGCAAAAAGAAAAAACTTTGAAAACTCGTTCAATGGTAATGAGTTTTTAACCATTAAGGAAGTGTTTGATGCCATGAGCACCCGCACTATTTCCTGTTGACAGCCGACGTCAAAACGCGGAAATTGATTGGAGTCAACAGGAAAACATGGAAGAGGCATTGAAAGCCTTAAGTATAAGCCCCAAAGTTCTAGCAAGAAGATCGAATGCCCTTTGGGATATCTTACTGGCAACAGAACAGCAAGCGAAGGAACTAGCAGGCAGTATCCTGATATCCAAAAACCTGCGCCTGCAAACCGAATACATGGGTACTGGAGAACTAAAAGTAACCATCCATGGAGTGCCGGTAGACATCCCGGAAGACAGGATGGGGGGCCTTTTTCCAAATATGGAGATGTTCACGAAGTGAAGGCCCTCGCAAGTAAATGTGGGATTGCTACAGGTGACATGGAGTTGCAAATCACGGTAAACCAGGAAAATTTTCGTGATATACCCAATGTCCTGGTGTGCCGAAATAAAAGGATGTTGGTAATAGTTGAGGGCAGGCGACCATTCTGCTGGTCATGCGGCGTTTTTGGGGCACATGGCCAAAGAGTGCCCTGGGAAGAAACCAAGTCAACCATCCGCCTCAGCAACAACAGCAGCGACAGTGGTGGCGAAACCAACAGCAACGGGGTCAAGTTCTAAACCTGTGGAGGCCAAACCAGTGGATGGAACCTGGAAGGAGGTGGTGAGGGTCGAAAATCCCTAGTAGTCAGATCCCCAGGAGGCACCCCAGCCTAAGAAGCCCCAAGAAGAGAAGCTGCCAAAGGAGGTGCCACAAAAGGAGGTTCAGTCTCCAAAAGAAGGCTCAAGGGAAACAGTCTGACAAGAAAGGAACAACAACAGCAGCATAAAAAAAAAGGAACAGAAACAGCAGCAACACCAACCCCAACAGCGGGGAACAGCAGCAACACCAACCCCAACAGCTGGAACAGCAGCAACCCAAACAACAGGAACAAGAGCAACAGATGGAGGTGGAACAAACGCCGTCACCTCGGGCTACATCCCTCAAGAGGTCTAGGGAGGAAGAAGACGAGGAACCTCCACAAAGGCAGCACGACCAGGGTAGGGTGGAGAGGGTCATGGAGATCCAGGGCAGTCTCCATCCCTGCTTCGTTTGATGATGCTGGGGAGGCCAAAGAAACAACAAGAATCAGGCGGCATTCTTCTTCCCCGTCCCGTTTTACTTCCTCCTCCTCCACTTCTCCCCTTAACGCAGTTTCCACCCCCCTCTCTCATCCACTTCTTCCCTCCTCATCCATCAAGGCTAAAGAAGAAAAAGAAAAAAAGATTTTTGCAAATCTTGAAGAGATTTGTAAAGTAGATAGAGAGGCGTACAAAAGGGTCTCTCCAAACAGAGAAAAAGCCCTTCTAGGCGTACTTTATAAAATGGAGTCTGTAGAGGAAAAAACATTGAGGATCCCCTGAAATTTCCCTCGAGCTCCAGGAGTTATAACCTGTAAGAGAAACCAGGAGCCAGCTGGAAGTATGGAACCATCTATATGAAGGAAAGCAGCGTTCCCGGACATCAGAATGTGTGAACTGGAAAATAGAAACCTAAAAAGTCTAAGGCAATTTTGTTCTGGGAGGGTCCCCGTGTTACTCCCCCCCTCCTTATATAGAGCTATCAAATTAATTTGTACCCAACGGACGTCGGCGGAATTGTCTCAGAGGGACGGATGACGTCGGAGTTAGGCATAGGGAGCCTGGGACAATCCGTCGGGGTCCTTACACCCGCAGATTTCCGGCCCGTATGTGAGTAGGTTTTGCTCTGACTTTTTTCTCTTTGCAGGCCTAGAAAAAATGGAAACCAAGTTAGCGACGTTAAATGTGAAGGGCTTAGGGATCGGGGTAAGGCTGCCTGCCTGCTCCGGGACCTTCTGTCCCTGGATGTGGATGTTGCCGCGATCGAAGAGACACACTTTGTTTGCAGTGCCGATGCGTGTGTGCTGGAGAACGACTTTGTCGTCTATTCAGCATATGGGGACCGGTTTGCCAGAGGGGTTTCTTTGCTTGTCAGACGGACTCTTGATGCGAAGGTGGACCTTGTGCATACCGATGCCGAGGGCCGGTTGATCGTGGTCGATATTGCCGTGAAAAGTGGTTCGTTCCGGGTCGTTGCGGTTTATGCGCCCAATGACCAGGAGGAGCGGGTCTCGTTTTTCGGCAGTTGGGGCCGTTCCTGGTTGATTCAACGCGCCTTGTTTTTAATGGGGACTGGAATGCCATCCTGGACTCCAAGTTAGACAGGGGGTGGGGAGCTAGTGGGAAGGGGGCGATCGTAGCCTGGTTAATCTGATCGACGATTATGGTCTCGTCGATAGATACCGGGTCGATCATCCCGGGGAAAATGTGGACGTGGGCTCTAATTGGCCTTCTGACAAGGTGGTTAGCTACCTTGACAGGATGTTAGTTAGAAGAGCCGACATAGATCTATTAGATTGCCCTACGTTCCACTGGGTAGGCTACACGGACCACAAACTCGTTTGTGCCCGGGTGGCGTTAGACCATAGGCCTAGAATGGCTGGCTACTGGAAGTTCAATCTGTCTTTTACTGGACAGGCAGGACTTCCGGGAGCAGCTAACTAGATTAGTGCAGCGGGAGCTAGTGGGGGCGGTTATCGGGAATAGGTGGTGGGAGCGACTTAAGTGTAGGATTAGGTCTTTCACCACTGATTTCAGCAAACGGCTCGCTCTAGATAGAGCTGAAAAGGTGAAGACACTTAAAGCTAGTTACACCCGGGCGGTGGCTGGGGGATCCCCTAGAGATAGCCTTAGCTAGGGAGGCCCTGGATCGTTTGAATAGCGAGCGGTACATGGGCCAGGTAATTAGACATAAGTTAAGCAAGATGTCTTCCGAAGCTGTGAATTTGGGCGCAGATCTGCGCAGGGAAGAGGTTCGTCGAGGTGGCGATCGTTACATTCGTGAAGTCGAGTCCCCGGAGACGCCTCTTCAGGCCACTGACGACATGTGCGAGGCGTTTTCGGCGCCATTTCGAGAGCCGGTTTACCAAGGAGCCTGGTCTCCGTGAGGAGG
>CAHIKZ030005449.1:0-30000 GCA_903632075.3 Acanthosepion pharaonis
AGAAAAGAAACGGACTTTGAGCTGTCACATTGTCAATGTAGTCAAAGGTAACTTGTAGTTTTTTTTTCAAGAATTATTTTAATTTAGGACCCTCTGAAAACTGGAAATCTGGTTAGTGAGCGCAAACAGAATCCGTCGGAACAGATAAAGTCGTTCGCAAGCTTCAAAAGGCGTATGAAGCTTTTGTTTAGCGTCTATAGCTACTTTGTGTTAAGCACTCATCAGATCGAACGTGCGAAATATTCTATATTTGGCGATTTCGCTTATCATCACGTCAATACGGTGTATAGGGTATGCATCCAGGAAGGTGTTCTATTTATATTTTGGGAATAGTCTATGACTATTCTTTTTTATTATTATCAGCGGACGTTATTAATACTTGTGCCCTTCATGGTGATCTACTTTCTTCGATTATTCCTTCTCTTAACACTCTTATTATTTCTGCTTAAATAAATGTTTACTCTTCAAGAGAATATTTTCGAGAATTGGTGGCCACTGGTTTACAGCTTTTGGTTACGTTTTCGAAAAGTGAAGGATATACCTTTATAGCAGCCAAGTCACAGATGTTGAATACCGGTTTAGGGCCCCCAAAAATGGAGATTAATACTAGAATGCTGTTTGAGGAAATCATGACCCAGTATAACATCGCAGCACATATTTGGCATGACGAAAAATTTGGAGTTAGTGTAGTTAGTTTAATTCAAATCTAGGCCATACTATCCGCATAAACTGTCTTTAAATGCAACACCCTACTTTAAGTGGCTCTGGGGCTTTGTACATGGTGAACCTTGTAAAAAAGAAATGAAGAACTGTAATATAATGATATCAATACCGTATGTTTAAAATATCACAAAACCATAACGGACAGTCTATTATAGTTCCCCTCGAAAGTGCTTTTTTTATGTTGCAAACCGTTAATTCTTCTACGGGACTGGTTGCCAGTCAAGTAAAAACATCCATTTTGGTTGCTGTTACACTCTATCTATGGGAGAACAGATATTTTATGGTTGAAATAGATAGATTTAACTGTTTCATCTATCCTTATATTTTTCTAGTATTTCTTGTCTATAGAACATTATGTCTGTTCTTTCACTGTTGACTACAATCTAAAATAATATAATATTGGACACTCCAATCCTAATTTTCACGCCGAGATTCACTACACCTCGCGGCCAACCATGTGCAATATACTCCCCCAAAAAAGACTGGGATTTACTAAAATCATCCAGCTAGCTGAAACAAAATACTCTTGGATATGTCTAAATATATTAAATCTAACATGTTAAGAAATAAGCAGAAACCAATAATAAATAAATAAATAAATTTGATACGTGTTTTGGAGGTAGCCTCGTTAAAATCCCGAAAGACAAGACTGCAATTCTGCTAAATTCGATGCCTAAAAAAATAAAATCATTGAAACCTCCGAAGTGTGGGCGTATCAAATTTTTATTTGTAAAATAGAACATTCTTCAATTGAATATAAGGCTATATACATGCAAGTGTTTGTGTGCGTGTGAATATGTCTGTACATGCGTGTATGTATATATAAATGCATACACAGGCTGTATTAAAAATACTTTTCCTAACATTTCCCTGACAACATTCGGTCTGAAGAGATGAATATAGCAATATTTATGAATTAAATTATAACCGTATGGATTTCTAAGATGTTTTCTTAATTTCTCTTAATATATATGTTCAACTTAGAAAATATGAAGGAAATGTTATTGAATAAAAGACAACTAAACACGCAGGATTGCCTATTTGGGTCCACAGTATGACCTGCTTTACAGGATTTCGTGTTCCTCGTTCATGCTCGCTGTAACATTTAATGTCAATGTTTAAATTTTCTTTGTTATTGTCCAGCCTCGAAATTTTATGCTACTTGATGACACATCAGACGTAGTCGTTCACTGGATTCAAACCAGGTGAAATAAAACTATATTTCGAATATCACCTAATCATGATTTTCTCTTGACTGTCTTAGATTATATAGGAGGGAATATCCCGTTTGACAAGTACGGCCCAAATTACCCTAGTGGTTGGACACTATGACATATAACAAGATGTCAGTGCTTGCATTGATCTTGAGTGCCCGTGAGAAAATTGTGCTAGCCTGACATGGAATTCATTGCAAATAACTCTGAAGGATCCCACATTCTAAATGTATTTGTGGAGAATTAACCGAGGGTCATGTATAGGTTTTGCGCATAAATGTTTGAATTTCTTTCTGTTTACCATTTCAGAACGGTGTAACCTCTAAGTAATTGTGCTGCGTTGCTAGATCATAATATATCCTATCAGAAGGTTTATAATATCGGATCTATTGCACTGCCATTTTGTGAATGCTTTCTGGGCCGGGCAGTAGTCTCCAGGGGTGGGGGCAGCTCTTGATGCCATGATGAATATTATTGCTACGGTTGTGCTTCTGGACGACTCTATCCAAACTATTTATACATGCAAATTCTATGGGGGCGTCTGTCTCTGCTTACTAGTCTTCAACCAACCAATGCACGTACGAATCCAATTAAAATATAAATTAAAACTATTAAATCCAACATAAAAAAACAAACAAAGTAGACTTCTCATATATCATTTCTTACTCCAAAGTGGTGGGTATACGTTCCAACATTGCAGAAGTAGAACACCATCTTCTCCAACCTAAACCAAACCTCCAGTAAATATCTGAAAGCGGTATCAACGCTTCAAGCGCAATATGGGAGTATACAGTCCCGGGTGCTCACCTTTTATAGCTAAACAATACCACCGAAATCGCCGCAGCCAGGGATTCGCAGCCTGTACCCAAAACAATTTTCACTCTGGCAGGGACGCAAAAAACACGGACACCTCTCTCCTGTATAAGTGCTTCGGCGGGGCAATTATCCACCGTACCACATTAGTCTTTGCTCTCTACCAGTCTCAAGTAATGTAATGTTCCGCCAAATATCTGATAAAATTCATAGAACCCTCATGAAGTTCCCCTCGTCCAGGTTTCATATCTGTGGTGACCTCAATATAAATCATAAAGAATGGCTTGTCCAAAAAAAAAAAAAAAAAAAAAAAAAAAACGATTTTGAAGAAAGATATTTCAGAGACGACTCCATCTCGTCTATGGGCTAACCCAGATCATCGGAGAAATTACGCGGGTCACGGACACAAATGGACACGAGGCGAACCTCCACAACCTATTCCTAACTTCCTGCCTTGATAAACGCTTTTTAAAAGTTCAAACTCTACTAGGCACGCAGACAATTCCCTAATCAATGTCCAGATTGATGGCAAAACTATGACATCCCATGACTTACCGTTCCACAGAAAGTTTTTTTCGATATTCGTAGACAGAACAGCTTCTAGAGGATACAAGCTCCTCTTGAAAATTTTTTTCAGCATTCTGTCCCAAAAACTACTGCCTTCGTCTCAGATTGGATCCTTTCTGGAATGGAGAGATTATACCCCAAAAGAAATTCATGCAAATACCAAAAATGTTAACCGTGGTTCACTTCTTAATACACTGCAGCCATAACACACCGAAACACACCAATAAATCATTTCATGACAGGAAACAAGTTTTCTTTGACACCTGCTCATTACGTATTAGTGAAGTATATGTCAATTATGTTAAATACCACACACACACACACACACACACACACACACACACACACACACATATATATATATATATATATATATATATATATATACGTGTATGCGTAGAGGATACGTTTATTTGTGTTTTGAGCGTGTGTTTAAGATAACAGTACCTTACGTGTTTAATTATTAAATACCAGAAATTATTAAGAAAACTATATTATAATTTTTTTGTAATATTTCGCTTAATAATGACAATTAAAATTTAGCTATTTTTCATTAATATTATTAATTTAATTATGATTTAACGGTATTAAAACATAAAAATATTGAGGGATTTCCAAATGGTCAATTTTACGAAATGTCGTCTTTCCTTCGGCCATACAATATCCGATTTGTTACAAGTGACAGTGAGGTTAGAAGCCGTTATTTTTTAAACAAGGCTATCCTTGCTAACCCTTACTTGACGATTATTTACCTTAATTTAATTATTATTTAAACAATAATATAGTGACAAATGATTGATTTCTTAATAAATATTGGATCAATTTTAATTTCATTCTCCTATTTATATGTCCGCCGTTATATGTATTATTATATCCACGATATAATAACACCGTAGTTCATGAGCGGAACTGAATGGCGAAAAGGAAAAGGAATTGCAAACATTCTCAGAGACTATTATACTGTTAAGACATTCTCCAAACTGTACATGCATATACACGCGTGACCCACGAGGAAAATAATATATCTTATATATCTACACAACAAAGCAGTGAGAAAGAAAAAAAAAGCGTATTACATATAATATGGAGATACTTCTCTGTCCAGACAACTCATTTTTAAATTTTAAATTTATCAACTATTTCCCCGGCAGGGACATAATCCTCGAAGGATTAACGGCGTTTGAGTTTTCACAAATTAAGAACTGTGAGACGGAGTATCTTTTCTTTATCTGAGAAAGATATATCCCCAAAAGTGAACGTCACTATGGACTCGTAAGTTGCTGAGGAGGCAGGTTTAGCCTCTGCCTTGGTTTGTCGGCTGATCCAATGAATTATCTTTATCAAAGGGAGATAATCACTCCCAAGTCTATCAAGCCTGAGTACTATGTTTTCTCATTTGTAATGTTGAAAAGATGTTATGATACAATATACTTTAAACGAAAGCTTTCACTGACACCTATTTATTATCCATTTTTTTTTCCATTTAGTCGTATTGTAAAAAGATACGACTTTTTTAGCAAGTAGATTTTTGTTATACAAATTCGGGAGATTGATTTGTCTTAGACGGTTTTCCCAATCAACGTTTGAATTTTAAAAAACGAAATATTTCTTCTTTTTTGCAAAGAAATATTGCATTAACTGTTTTTTGGAGATAACAAAAAATTATCCAAATACAAGTCCTGCGATATAAACAATATCTTGATGGAAAATAAGTGATTAAAGGGCATGAGCGCCTACGTGAATACAAGAGACTCAACTGGAATTAGAACTCGATTTGACGAATTCTCATTCCAAGAGATTTGCGGAGACTTGTATAAAATGCTAGAAGGCGTGTGACATCGTCACAATATCATATGCATTTGTTTAAGTGGTGAGAATATAGGTTTAACAAATTCAGACGTCGTTCCATAGTCGGCCGCGACGTTACTTTCTACGTTTTTGTTTTTGTCTCGTAATTTTAAATAGTCCAGTGCACACTGTCAGCATTCATTATTTTTTATTAATGGAGTTTTAAGCACTAAATATCAGTGAAGGGGGGGGAGAGAGAGAGAGAGAGAGAGAGAGAGAGAGGGACTTCCATTTCCGACCAGTTTCAGACCCACATGTTTTTGGGAGGAAGAAACTCCTTTTTAATAGTAATCCTTCACCGTCTAACCAATTGATAATTCCCTAATTCAAGGTCAAATGAAAATGAATTATATTCATTCTCTGCTTATTTCTTTTTTGAGCCGGTAGTTGACGTCACCCCGTCTGTCTCCGCGCCCCGTCCTGTCCTGCGACGACCAATGTGACTTGGTATTGGTCGCGGCACCAAATGTGACGTTCTAACCTTTTGCTGATTCGGATGGGAATCTGGTTAGATTCGGTATCATCCTTGTCGTTCCCAGCTCGCCTCCAACGTCTTCTTACGGAAGTAACTGTTTATATTTCTAGTCTAACCTACCCACGTTGTGATTTGATCTTTGATTTCTAGTCTAACCTACCCACGTTGTGATTTGATCTTAGGTAGACGAAATCAATCAGTCGCCGGGCCGTAATGCAAGTCGTGTCCGGACAAGGGTAATACCGAAAAGTTCAAATGTGTTAAAAATGGATAACAATATTTTATATCTGGTTTCTGAATACAGGACTGGATCTTCCTCCCAAACCGCTAATATGGATTCGTGACACTTTGTGTTTGTTAGGCAAGTCTTAACATCTTAAGTTGTTTTTCGATAACTGGTTTTTGGTGTATCTTCAGGTGATATTCGTAAAACTTGTTTTGCTGGTGTGAGTCTAAATAAAAAAAAAATATATTGTTCTTGGTTAGAAGTTGAGGTCGAGAATGCGTGGATCTTTCAGTCAGATTCCTGCGAGGCGGGTCTCAGAGCTCACAGCTCAACTGCAACTGCCTGCCTGTATCTTCAACCCCAACTGCAAACTGCCGTCCACTCGCTGCGACTCTGCTTATATGGACGCCGACCAAAACCGGGTGGGCTTGTCGGGGGTTGAGGTTCCTTGATAATTCTAAATCCAGAATAATGATTTTCTTTGTTTTCGGTCAGGAAAATTTATTACTTTCCATTTTTGGAAATCTTCAATTTCTAGTTTAAGGGAATCGTCCTCCCAAATTCTCGCTTTCTCATATGGGTATCCCCTCCTTCTTCATAGTTTACCTTCGCCTACCACTCACGCCACTTTTCAGCCAATGAACGCTCAACAGCATGGGTGTTTGCAATTATCACTCAAAAGAAAAAATTATTTGCCTTTTTTTTAATTTTCTTTCTCTTCTATGAGCAGACCTCCCACGACCTAATCTCTATCTTAACCGAATTTCATCTGGAGTTCGTCAGTCGATATTTTCGCCAGCATCAAGTGGGTGGTCATCAGGCCGACGCCAATTATTAGTTCCGATAACAAATTTTTTTATCATGGCCAGCTCTGACATAAAACAGGTGTTTTTCCCAAATGATATGGGGGTGGTCCAAACTGAAGCCATTCTCGGTCATTGCGTGCTTAATTAATATTATCTCTTAGCATTCTGTCCCGTAGGCCACTCGACCAATTTGAAATTTTCATTATCGCCATGGGCAGACGGCTATCTACTATCGCCGCATCGTAACATAAATCAAATTAAATCCGGTATCTTATTTTCTTCGCTAATGAAAATAAAATCTTTACCACTTTTCTTTTGTAGGAAAAAAATAACATCGCTCAGTGTCTTTTCGTGATAGCTTCTTATCACCTAAATTCTCGCCCTTTTTTTTCTTTTCACGCAACCCTAAATAGTATCACACTTGTATATCAGTATTATTAATATCAATCTTAAAACGTCAAAAAACAAGTAATTTTCTTGATTGAGATGAAGCTTTCTACTGATAATTATTATTATTGTCGTATTTTCTTAGGTTACTGGTGAATATTCATTTCTTTCCAAGTCCCGAACAGAGACCTAAGGTCATAAGTATCATCATGGCATTTTGCACTGAGCAGTTTTGAAACAAAAATCGCCCATATTTTGCATAGATAAAGTCCTTCGTACGGTGTAGGCTGTACTTGTGAGTACTTGTTTTATTTCTTTAAATGATTTCTTCCGTGAGTTTGTTGGTATATTTTGTAATCAATCCGAAGGCTCCAACTACAAGAGGAATTGTTAGTGCCTTCGTGCGCCCCATTTTTGCGATTTCGATTTCAAGTTCCTTGTATTGTGATAGTTTTTTTGAAGATCATCAAAGATAGATTGCAGTTTGCAGTGAGTGTCATGTCAATAAGAAGGTAAATTTTAACTTTGCGGTCTCTAATCACGATGTCAGGGAGATTAGCGTTGTTCGTTCTGTCTGTGCATCGTAAAGTCCCATATAATTATTACCTGTCCTATCTCCGTAAACAGGTATGTGTGGTGTTCATAGGAATATTATTATTATTATTATTATTATTAGTATTATTATTATTTTCTTTGATTTCTGGCGTGTACATATTTCTTTTTGGGTCCCGTCCAGAGACTTAAGGTTAGAAATGGCATCATGATACTTTCCACAGACAAAAAAAAAAAAAAAAAAAAATTACATAGATAAAGTCCTTCGTAAAGTGTGGGCTGTACTTGTCAGAACAATTTTTTGTATCTCCTTGAGGCATGGACTTCCAGGAATCCCTTCAATTTGACTACTGCAATCTTTTCCAATCAGTCCTAGGGCTACAACTACAACAGGGATTGTTGATGTTCCCAATTGCCACATTTTCGAGATTTCTATTTCAAGGTCCTTGTATTTTGACAGCTTTTTGAATATCTTCAAAGATACATTGCAGTCAGCAGGGACTGCCATATCAACAAGGAGGCACCGTTTTTGTTTGTGTGTGGTCTTTAAGAATAATATCTGGGCGGTTGGCTTTGATTGTTCTGTCAGTGTGTATTTTGTAGTCCCATAGAATTGTAACAGGTCCTATCTCCGTAACCGGGTCTGGTTGGTGTTCATACCAGTTTCTTTCAGTTTTCTTCCCGTAGAAGTTGCAGATTTTCCAGTGCAGATATTGGCCCACTCTGTCATGCCGGGGTTTATATTCATTGGTTGCCAATATCGTGCAACCTGATACAAGATGATCAATCGTTTCTGGATATTTATCACAGGATCTACATTTTGGGCTCACACAAGGTTTTAGTAAGTGTGCTAGTTAGTAAGCATTGGTCGTGCAGCAACGATAAAACCCTCAGTTTCAGCTTTCAACCCTGCACTACGTAGCCACTGATGGCTACGTGTTTTGTCTCCGTCATCTTTTTTGGTACGGGCATATATTTTAATTTCCTTTTAAGAAACCCTACTTGCAATATTTTGCAGTTTCAGCCGGTGTATTGTGCATTAGTTGCATCTCTACGCCCATTTGAAACTCCATTTTGAATTTGTTGGCTTCTTTTATTACGGAGTAAAGACGCTTACTACTTTCATGTTCCTTGATATATACCATCATCCAGTCTTCTGTAGTTTCCAAGTATCTTTGGAGGCCAATTGTTGTAGTTTTGTAGGACAGTTATAGTTGAACTAATCCTCTGCCTCCTTCGGATCTGGGCACATACAGACGATCAACATCAGCTTTGGGATGATGCATGTGATAGCAAGTGAGAAGCTTTCTCATTTTGGCGTCCATTCGCTTAATTTCAGCTATGGTCCACTTAAGGACATTAAAGCTGTATTGCAACACATGGACAGCCAATGGGTTTATGGCCGATATTCTGTTTTTTGAGTTTAGCTCAGTATTTAGTACCAGACGTACACGTCTGTTGTACTCTTTTCTTATTTTTTTTCTTTTATTTGGGGGTGTTGTATACCATCTCCTTCGCTAATTCCTAGATACTTATAAGCTTCATCATGCTCCAGTTCCCTAATTTTTGTGACAAAATCCAAATCTGTTAAGGGTGTTTCTGTAATTCTACATTATTATTATTATTATTATTATTATTATTATTATTATTATTTCCTTTTATTATTATTTCCTTTTATTTCTTGTGTATATTAATTTATTCCCGGGTCTCGATCAGAGACCGAAGATCACAAATGGCATTATGACAAATTCTACTGAAAAATATTTTGGTAAAAAAAACAAAACAAATAAGATTACGCAAATGTTACATATATAAGGCCCATCATAATGTGTTGGTTGATTATTATTATTATTATTAGTTGTAATATTAATAGTAGTAGTAGGGTTGAAGTAGTAGTACCATTGTTGTTGTTTTGTTACTGAATTGTTCTTCTACACCAGCTGCTAGTATTTAATGTCACAAGACATGTAGTCATTAGAGAAATATATTTTAATTTCCTTTTAAGAAACCCTACTTGCAATATTTCTAATTATATAAAGAATTAATTAAAATGAAATATTCTCAATTCTGGTTTAGTTAAAGAAGATATAAATGGAAACAGAAATCAAAATCATTAACTCAGATGGTTTGAAAATCATTTTAAAATAATACCGAATGGAAAATTAAATTCCTTTTCCAAAATTCAATGCTCATCTTAAAAACAATTCATTTTTAATGGATTTCAAAGAAGACAATATATTTTCTATTATGAGCTAGATACGTTTAAACAACCGACTATTTCTGTTGGCATCACTATAATTAGATTTGATCATAAAACAATTATCAGATATCCGTCATAGATATAATATTGTACGTAGATCGATAGAAATTTAGTGTTTGTGGCAATAATTAGGGATCAATGACACATTGAAGATGACAACTGTTTGCAGAACTCCAGACGAAAATTATCAGCCTTTTCACTTTTTACAGATATTTTGATCAACGTATCGCTTTTCCTGGTTTTTGGAACGCATTCAGAACTATTTCGTTTTTATGTTCGGGGAAATGTTGCCAAAACCACACAGCATAATGTTAATTGCCTGGTTTTATAATAACATCGAATCACTGACATTTGAACAGAACGGTTTATGGATGAGATTTTAATATCTACGGTAAAAGGGGAAATTTATCTTGCCGGGCTTATTACAATAAGTTCTTAGTTCCCTAGTGACTAACTATAATGATAATTCTATAGATAAAAGTAAATAGAATTGGATCAAATATATTAAATAAAAAAAATTCCTGGTTTCATAATTTATACTGTTGTTTTGTTTATATAAGATACGTTTCAGATTAATGCGCAAATTGTATTGGAGATCATTATTAGCTCGTGTTGATTTTCACACAGCTAAGATATTGAATGAATATCAATTTGAAAAGCAGAAAATGACTTCGTCTTTTCACAGCAATTGTTAGGTTGAGCTCTTCGTTATGGTAGCTAGATTTTTTTTAATTTAAGCCCAGTTCTAGACTGGCATTGAGGACTCATCAATTTACAGTTGAATTGGCTAGGTGTAGCAATAAACTTAATGCTAACAGTTTTTCCCGTACTTCTCGCTTGTGGAACTTCCTGCAAACATTTAAATACAATATCAATCGCTGTCTTCTGACCTGATTAGTATTTTATCTTCTCGCTCATTTTTAAGGTGTCTGTTCCTAATTCTTCTATAACCAGTAACTCCTTGTTTCATAATGGCTTTATTGCATTGCATGCGGTGAAATCGATTAAAAATATCTCAGTACTTAATTATAATGCCGTTAATAGCAGACACAAAAAGAAAACTACAGTAACTCGCACGGAAAACATTAAAGGGAGGACTAAACATTATATGAATATGAAACATGTATGGTTGTCAATAAAAGGCACAGAACAACATGGACATTCCAAAATAGAAATGGAGTGGCAATGTTTATAACATTCATTATTGACGGCTCCAATCTTAACAATATAAGACAAGCTGATGACTCACTACAAAGGACACTACTATAAAGTAGCAAAAAGAAGGAAGAAAAAATGTCTAAACATCAGTTGCAAGAAGACAGAATATACGGTTGTCATCAAAGAGAATAGTCCAAGATGCCAAGGACAAATTGGAGACACGAAAATCAAGCAATTCTGAAAATTCAAATATCTATCTATTGTTTTAACAGAGGATGGAAAATTCCACACTGAAATTCTAAGATGCATTGAAATAACGAAAGATCCTTTTCAAAAGATAAACAAAGTATTAAGATACAGGAAAATGTCATTCGAAAGACAGAAATGTATACTGAAATACTAATATCAGTCATTTTATATGGTAGTGGATTCTAAAGAATCTCCTCACAGATTAAGAAGAGAAAAGTAACAAAAATCTTGCTCTACCGATGGATACTGAGAATACGATAGAATGAAAATGTGATCAAAGATGAAGTTTTAGAAAAAGGGAAACAAAAGGGACATATATATATATATATATATATATATATATATATATATATATATATATATATATATATATAAAACAACGGAAAGAGATGTTTAACATTTCATATGAGTAAAGAAGGCTGATAAAATTTGGCACACGCAGGGGAGATTAAAGGCAAAAGGGAATATGAAGGAAAACAGTGCATATCTCATCCAGCAACTTGTGTAAATTGTTGGAAGAACAGGGATTAGGATAGACAGCAAGAAGAGAAATTTTACCCAGAGTTATAAAATACAGAATATTTCGGAGAGCCAAGAGAGAAAATAATTAGAGTACATGCTTAGATTATAATAGTTCCTCTCTCTCACACTCTCTCATTTTCTCTCTCTCTCTCTCACTCTCTCTCGCTATACACACACACACACACACACACACACACACACACACACACACACACACACACATATATATATATATATATATATATATATTGTGTATCTGTGTATGAGTGTTCGTGTGTGTGTATGGTGAATTTACGTTTTTGCGTTCACTTCCATATAGACGGACTATTATTACATAATTCATCAGTCGTTTCTTTGTTTACAACAAAATTTTCCTTTGTTAATATTTAGATTAACTTTTAGAAGGCATCGTTCTCTATCCAAATGTGCCTTCGGATTTTACTAACGAATTTCCCATCCTTTTTTAAAACTTACTTGAATTATTTATATTACTCGGACTGTTATCCCCATCTTTGCCATATTTACAACTTTTCGGGCGTTGTACGCTCCGGCATTCCTCCGTTGATTGGAATTTCGACCCGAAGCCATTGTCTCATCCATCGGGGTTGATTGTTCTAATTCAACAAGTCATGCCTATACCGGATGTCTCAGATGTTTCTCCTCAACTCATCTCTCTAAGTTTTTGGTTCACCTCTGATGTGGCCTGGTTTTGAACTGATATCTCTTTTGGTCTAGTTACTGGATCTTTATCCACTGGCCATAAGTCCTGGAGAAAAAAAAATGCAAGTAATCGTAATACCTCAATTCAGAGATATAGACAGATATCTATTGTTTTTTGTTTTTTTGTTTTTTTTTAATTGATGAATTTGTAATTCGCATGTTGCGTTCAACCTTTTTCTTTATTTGGATTGATGTTTAGTCCATTCATCCTGCTTTCCTTTATTGTCTTCGTTAGACAACTCTGTAGTTCCCTTTCAATATCTGTTATCGACACGGTGTCATCTACATATCTAATTATATTTAGATTGTAGCCGCAAATAATAAATCCATGTAGTTATTATAATTCTCCCAAAATAGTCTCAGTGCAAAGGTCAAAAACCCGCTGATAATAAAAATCCTTGTCTTAAACACTTTAGATAGATATAGATAGATAGATAATATTAGTGGTAAATATACACATACAAATGGAAAATATATAAATATATATACATTGGTGCATACATATACATGTATATATTTTGAATAAAAATTTTTCAAGAGGATAGAATCCAGGTAGAATTCAATGTCCAGGATTGAGTAAGGATATAATAAAAAGGCTTAAACACTAACATTTCTAATAGTGAATATTAGTGTTTAAGCTTTTTTAATATATATATATATATATATATATATATATATATATATATATATATATATATATATATTTATTTTAATTTATATTATTTGAAATATCTATGACTTTTAATAATCATTGACAAAATCAGGATAACAATGGCACTTCCCAGCTAAGTTTTTGCTAATAATATTTCCATCTAAAATAATTTGTTTTTGTTCGACATCTCTGCTCAAATATCACAATACTATCATAATATTACAACTATAAAAGTATTATTGTTCCTTACTTAATTAGTTAATGCGTACGTTAAGCCATGTCAGCACCAAATAGTAAAGGACTATTCCTTTTTTTATCGCCGGAAAACACGGAAATGGCATATGAAAGACGCTGTTTGGTTTCAGTGAGAAAAAAAAAGAAAGAAAGAAAGAGAAAATGACAAGGTTCTCAAGTGCTTAACATATGCTCCAGTGAAATGGAAAATGATATTGTTGATACTACGTAAAGTACAGACTGTACAAATCGCCGGTAGTCTCCATTCTCGTATATGTATGTGAAACGTGGACAATTTTGGCAGAAATAGAGAGAAGGATCCAAGCTTGAGAACTAATGCTTGAGAACTAATGCTTGAGAACTAATGCATGAGAAAAACCCTTGGAATCTTCTATTGGGAACATAAAACCAATGATTTTGTGTGGAAAATGGTTGAAAGCTTTGTGGTTCGGAAAGAACCTCACACTCTCAAACGCAGAAAAAATGGCGTCATTCGGACACCTTACTGGGCTTGACAGCCTGTGGAAGACCATCATGCAAGGCACTGTTTAAGGTGGACGTAAGAGAAGACGCAACAACCGGTTGGACAATGTCAAACAATATACAAGATGACTATAATAGAAATGCTGATGGCTGTTGTTGATAGAACCTTGCGGAGGTGATTAAATATGCCTTCTACATTCAGATCCCCTCCCACCATTACAAAAGTCTAGGGGATTATATGTATTATTAATTAATTATTATTATACAAACTGTTTATATTAATGGTATTTTGTGAATTTGTGCGCATTTTTACGCTAGAAATGCCGATTATAAAAATGACGTCACATAATCCCAGAATTCATAATTTATGAAGAATTAGAATTATTAGTGGGTTAACTGCATCTTATTTCGTTATGTCTTGAAAATAAAGAAGATGATTGCCTTAAAGCCATAACCGAAAATACGTATTTCTTTGTATTAATGTCTAAGCTAGTATAAATTTGATATGCAAGAATATAAATAACATCCATATAAAATGCAAATAGCCCTCAGCATGAAAACAACATTGCAGACATAATATGTAAAATGTAAATACATGAGAAAGATACGAAAGCTGTTTTGAATAATATGTCATTGCAGAAAGTCGAAAACCTTCATGTTATCCTTCATTTATTTGTTTACTGCTCGAAATACGCATGCATAATATGATAAATTTCGCCTCCGTGAGTTTTTACTTGCGTTAATACATATTTACACTTCCAGAAACGCTCGTCGTTGTTTTACTTCAAATAGAAAACCTGTTTTCTTTAACATATTTACTTTTTAATATTTTATCAATACTCTCAAAGCACGGCAATGAGAGATTCTAAAACAAGAGGGATTACGAAGAGTTAAATAAACAAGATAATAAAGATGAGGTTCGAAGAGAAAGAAGGCAAAGATTAATTTTGATTTTCAATTTTTAAAGATCGTAGTTGACAGGATAATTACCATGATATTACTTGAGGTTAATATCGGAGTGGTTCTCCTGTTTCCTTCACCACAGTGACTTATTGAGTCACCACCTCCATTCCATATGTGTTATTTCGCATCATACAGGTTAGCTAACAATCCATCTCACTCTCAACAACTTTGAGGCGGGTAACCGGTTTAGTCGTCGACCCTCTGTCATTAACGTACATTCTCCTCCATACAGTCCTACAGAAGGATGCTGAGGATACTATGGACCGAATATATGAGCAACGACGTCTTTTAAGAGAAGATGGAAATTAAAAGGAAACTTATATTTATATATCGGAAAGAGTCTGTTGAATTTTCTGTGTCACATAATGAGGAAGAATGGCTTGGAGAATCTGATACTCTCTGGACATATTGAGGGCAAGGACGACAATGAAAAACAGCACATGGCATACTTAATGAGTTTAAGTTAATCGATGGCTTAATAGGGTTTAGGAGAAATAACGAACAAACAAAATTTATCAACAGCTCCAAAGGATAAAACAAGTGACGTAAATAGAAGTTGACAGGAAATCTTCAAGCTGGCAGAGAGTTCCATAAACTGAAAATGCGAGAGAATAAACTATTGGCATAGAAGATACACATAAACTTAACAATCTCAGCAGAAGAATTATAAGACAAAATCCCCTTGCGAATATATTCGTGAAGTTGTGGTACCAAAGAAGAAATCCCCGCAAAATAATAGCCATAAAATTATTAATAAAAATGCACAGGGGAACTCGGCTATGACGGTGGTAAATTGACTAAAGGAAAGATGCCAGATTATGACCGATGACTTTGGAAATTATTCTTTGAATTTGGTCAAGAATATCTAGATATATATACCAGAAGCACCAGGCCATATGTGATTGGGTGGAATAATCGAGCCAATGACGAATGGTAGATATATAATTATGCAAGAGAGATTCCAGCAAGAAAATCGTCTAGCATGGAATAGTGAATCAGCTTTCTTATAATTATTCACAATATTTCCTCAACATAAAGTTGCTCCTAAAAAACAATTATCCTAACGCCCAAACCCAGAGATGAAACTGGAAGCTATTTGTAAACAGATAGATCAAGAGAATTTCCCTTTTAGTTTCCAGAGTTTAACTCTATTGTTCATGAGACCATTTGCCACTCACAGTAGATGTTTACTGAATGAGATTAATTTATGAAAATAAAAATTGTAGATTATGAGGATATTTCTGATACATGACGGATTACCCTCGGCTTGATGATGTTGATTGCTCCGGCAGCAGATCCACTCGAGAGTCTGTTCTACCATGTAACATTACTTGGGAAGAAGCTTTAAGAATAAAACTTCCTTCTTACTAATGCTAATACGTAGGGAATGGGGATATTTGTCAAAATGTACGTGGTCTGGCGTCTCTGTGGAATTCGGAACTGCTGCGCTTAATAAATGTAATTTATCAGAAAAATTGCCATGGAATCAGAGCGTCTGTTGGAAAAGACTTTTGTAGAGTTTTAAGTAATTCATCAACACACTGTTGCGTGAGTTTTGTACAGATATGGTAGCTGTATTCCATTGATAGTTTATTTGAGAAAAAAAACCCGTTTCTAACGGATTCGGCTGGATTTTGAAGTTAGTAAACGAATCACACTTTACGCAGCAATAATAGTCACAAGAGTATTTGCCAACTCATTACGTGAGTTGAAAATATGAAGCGATTTTATGCATTGGACTAATGGTATTAGATACTCCCTATCAATAGCGTGGTGAGTTTTGTTTATTTATCTATTTATTACTTATTTATTACTCACCCACAACTAATCGAAGGGCAAAGCAGTAGGCCACCGACTACAGACTGAACTCATTTCAGTAATAATTATCGGCTACAGCAGGGAATCCCTGATAAATAGAAATTTTGACCTTGGCATGTCAAACTACCGTGGGATGTTGAGTAAAGATAGAAAATCAACACAGTACAAAAGTGGATTACTCCCCTCTGAGCTTTAACTCTCATTCTACATTTATCCGTTCCACAATGAATTGGACAATTTGAAACAAGTTTTCTGCTTTCCTTTGTCAGGTTTGAAGGATATTTCCTGTGGCAAATGTTTAAGATTGAAATTAAAAAAATAACAACAAAATAAACTCTTCACATATGCACGTGAATACACAAGCCATGTAAATAAATGTTAAATCGATAATATTGATGTCATTAACAGAATCGAAATGTTAACCACGAAATATGGGACATAACAATGAGAAAGACAGATTTAATGTTGTATAATGTTCAGTGAGAAAGAACTTTAGATTGCTTAGAGAATGCATATACTTAAAAGAAAATAATATAATTTTATATTATATAATATATTATAAAGTTATATTACAGATAAACACAGACATTCAGATTGACTCACATAAGTGGGTGAGAAGGCTTACACATACACATATCATATATCTATCTATCTATCTATCTATCTATCTATGTGTGTGTTTGTGTGTGTGTGTGTTTGTATGTGTGTGTGTTTCTAACTATTTGCAGTTTCGAGCTGTAATAAATCTAAATATACGACATTTTACTACAGTTTTGAAGCAGGTTTTCACTATTAATTTTTTTCGCAAATAAGAATTTTTTTTGCGATTATCTCTATTTTTATCAGATATCGTAGACCAATATTCCATAGAACAACTTTTGCCTAGAACTTTTGCCTCGAATTTTGACCGTAATGTGTATTTGGTGAATAGCAATGCTATCGTAATATTTTTTTTCAAATCGCCCGAAGAAAAGTTTGACAATCGTTCTAGAAAAATAAAGATGCACATTAGGAGAAAATGAAACATGAAAGTTTCGCAACGTATTGAAGGCATGGCAGAAAAAAACATTCTAATATGCCACCAAATATGGCTTTTATTCGTTTGTAGAAAGAATTTCGTTTGAAATAATTCATTATTTCTAAATATATCAGGTAAAGAATAATTTGAACAACTATTATATCCAAGTAGAAGTTATTTAACCTGTTCACACTTGTATTTGAAATGCTTAAAAAGATAATTAGAGAACAACCTATTTTTAAAAGTCTACCTATATTATTCTTGTTGTAAGCAGTTTTGCGTTTTCTTAGAGAATAATAATAGACCAGATGTGACATCTATATTCCATCCATAATAGTTTTCCGTTAATCTAATGTTTACACTGCCACGAACAAGTAAATACTATGTTGGAGGACGTCAAATTTATTCTTGACTGCCACGTATGATTAATATTTAATCTGATATATTCATCATTAGAATTACTTCTGAAAAAAAGATCTTACTTATGACTCAACCTAATATATACCTAAGTACTATATACCATATGTACATATAAGTTTAAATAAGTAAAGCACTTACAAGTCACATTAGCAACCAAACATCAAAAGGGCGACAGGGATTTTGTCGTATTTTTCCGGCCTGTACTCTGAAGAGGAAAAGATGAAATAACCGTCTCTCCCACGTGTTTCATCGTTAGATGTAGCCTCATTCAATGCGCATTTTAAATAATAATAATAACATAAAAAATATATATTCCGTTTTGTCCCTATGCATAATCCTTTTTCCTTCTTCGGAGAAATCGTTACTTCATTTTTGCCGTGTAGTCGTCTTAACATCCACTCAGCTTAGAAGGATTTACGTCACTTGTAACCAATGAATTGTACTGACTAATGTCTTTCGTTTTTTGCCTTTATTCACATGGCCTTCGAAGTCAGTCTCGCTGGCCCAACTTTGAAAATGACTTGCCCTCAACATGACAGATTAAGTATATTTCTATAACACAGCTTGCGTTACTTACATGAATATTAGATAGACTGCAACCATATATAATTCACTACACATACAGACGCACATGTATATTTCTTGATGTATATGCAATCAATATAACCCTTGGTGGATTGACAAGAAAAGACTGTCTGTCGAATTTGAGTGGATGTTCGACTCAACTACTGGATTAACTTTTCTGAGTTTTTAATATTAAAAAAGCACATGTTTGTTTCAATGTCGCTGGCTGCTCAAAAGAGATTTCCTCCGATGACAAAGCCAGACGTCAATCTATGTCGTACAAATCTATACTGTTCCAGAGTTGGCCCTGGTTTATTCGAAGTTTCTAGACTTTAACGAGACAATGATTACAGCCGTAGTAAATTAATTTACGATAATGCATTAGAGAATTGTTATTAGGGACTTCTTTACTTTCTTTGATAAATAAGAATAGCCCATTAGCAACAGCAGTCGATGTTCAATCCAAGGTAAATCGCATGGATTTCAAATTATCATTTTTTAAGAAAATCACAACATAAATATTGAAGATTATTTAATAAGTATTTTCACAATACAAAGCCCAAGAAAAATTTAAAGTAGTGGGTTTCTAAGTTAGTTGCTGTAAGGGTAGTAAGTGCATATTTTTTTATATATATATATATATATATATATATATATATATATATAGAGAGAGAGAGAGAGAGAGAGACAGACAGACAGAGAGAGAGAGGTAGTAATCCATTGCTATAATCCAGGGAAGTCCTGTTAACACAAGATAGGATTTGATATATGTTAAAACTGACTCACAAATGAGCGCAAAATGTTTATTTTCATTAAACAGACCCCATTTTCAAATCCCACTAGAAAACGATACCATAAACAGTCTGAAAAATCTTGCGATTTAAAAATTATAATTCCTAGACGAACATGGTCATTAACTAAAGTTATCGTAATTCCAATTAAAAAATAATTACACACACACACACACACATATATATATATATATATATATATATACTTATTCTTAATAGAAATCTTATGAGTATAAGAAACTATACTCGCTCGGAAAACCATGGATGTATTGATTTGAAAATAAACAAAAAAACACCAAAGGGAAAAAAAAAAGCTATAAAAAAAGAAAGAACCAAGAACCTGTACGTTAACCGAAAATAATCGTCCAGCATAGGAGTTCAATGCTCAAAGAAAATAAAAACCGATTCGAGTATCCAAAACAACTAAATAAAGTGCTCAATACAATGGAGTAGAGCAGACCTAGCTAAACCTAAAGAGCCAGACCAACCTAGCAAAGGTCTCACCTAAGCGGATCGTCAGGGAAGGCTGGCTCCCTGACGATCCGCTTAGTTGAAACCTTGGTAGGTTTGTCTGGCTCTCTAGGTTTAGCTATATATATATATATATATATATATATATATATATATATATATATATATATATATATATATATATATAAATCCTATGTTTGCCTCTGTGTGTGTGTGTGTATTCACAGGTTACACAATATTGTTAAATCAATAAAAAAAGATATATTAAAATGACATTCATAACAAATAGAGGGGTTAAAATATACTTTACCGTAATTTGGTAATAAAGAAATATAATAATTAAAAACATCTAAACCTGCTTAAGGAACCCGACTCATCAGAACAAAAACTATTGAAAAAATGTGCACAGCGGCTAAAAATTTATAACCCTAGACTAATTCTTTATACAAACAAAAATGTTAAATTTTGGTGAATTAACACTTCTGTTTACAAATATTTAGTTGGTATGGCGTAATGCATATTGATTCTAAATTTGTGATAATCCGCATTAGCCTTATTCAGTATTGAGGCTATAAGACCAAGCACACTGCTGTTTTATAAGCAAACATTCAACTATCACTAAACCTGCTATATTGACTCACCTATATAAATGGTTCAACTCCCTATCATAATATTACTATAATGTGAATTGTGTTGCCTGCCTATCGTGTTAATTTACAAATTCAGCCCGTTGGGCATTATTTAGGACTATCAGATCAATGGGTGGAGACACTGAACAACCAAAAAGTTCCAGACCATATTTGTAAGAGAAAAGTGCTAATGTATCAGGTTCAGCGATAGCTGAACATTTGTTGCTTATGAATATGAGATTTCTGTATTCATCAGCTTTTTATTGGCACTCCTTATTACTAGTTCCCATACTGTATTCATTTCTATGCTTGGCCGGTTGAAATTGATTTATTTAATTGTATGCTAAAAATTTCATTTCTCGCACATCATGCCCGTGGAACATTCTTACGGATTCTTGCTTACCAGTCAACTTTGTTCTTCAAAAAATGTAAATGCAATATTATTTGTTATCTACTGTATTCTTAATTCCTGTTCTTTTGTTCTCTCTACTTAATAATGTTTTCTCTTTCTCATATTCGCTCAAACACAGTAATCTCTTGTGTCTTTGTGGTCTTCTTGCTTCACTTGGGGCGAAATGATCAGAACCCCTCTAATTCCATATTCTTATTTTACTCCAGGTGCAAATCGTTAGCCTTCAAAGATATCTATGCTAAATTATATGTTGGGTAAGTCAGTTGGTTACCTTTAAATCTTTTAGTGTTTGTCATTTGAACCCAGTTAAAATCAATATTTGATCGTCGAAAATGCTTCGCCTCTAGATGCAACATATATACTTACTTACTCTCAATGATTTTGCAATAAAATCTTAGTAAAAATCAAATATATATATATATATTTTTTTTATCTCGACATTCTGATCCAGCTTGATTTATAATATTTTTGTTATTCGTAATTCGCGATTTTCCACATTTACCAGTGGAAATTAATATCCATCTCATCCCAACGGGACAATTATACAAATAATTCGTTTGTAGCTAACCTTTATCACTTAGATTTAACATTAAAAATAGGAAAAAAAAAACTCAAATATTACTGAAGTTAATATACTTTTTCTACGTGTCGTGTTTATTCAGTTTGTGGATGATAATCACTCTCTACTACATCTCATTCCTTGTATTTTTTATTAGATTTTCTTATTGCCATCCCCCCTCTCATTCGGCTATCTATTCACAGATGGTCAGATATATTCCTCCCCATGTCCTTTTTGTCTTTTATATATAGCGTGGGAGTTAGATTCGCCAAGCTTTCTTTTTCATTATGCGACCAAGAGATTACCGATATCTCTTTTTTATTCTTATTATAAGTCTCCTTTTTATTTCCATTTTCCTTAAGACTTTTCTATTGTTTACGCGATCCCTTACAGGTTTTCACAGTATCCTTCTGTAAGGCAACATTTCTCTGGCCACTCGTCTTCTCATCTCTGGCGATGTTGTCTAAGATTCATTGCTATATAAGATGCAGAAAACTAGCCATCAAAGTTTTATCAAACCTTTAAATAAAAATGACTATACTGGTTTATTTCAAAAAATCATAAATAAAATACTTCAAAGAAAGATATCAAACAAAAACATTTCGCCATAGTTCGGTATGCCGAAAAACACTATTTTGGTGTGTATTTGTTGTATTTTGGTGTGTATTTGTTGTATATTGGTGATTACAACGGCTGCCACTTTGGTCCTACCGGAAGAATTTCAATTCAGATGACTGAAGATTTAAACCAACCCGAAATATCAGACAAAGAAATGTAAACAGCATTACTTCTGTATGTGTAAGTGTTTCTCTGTGTGTTTGTGTATGTGAGTGTTCTTGTGTGTGTGTTCTTGTGTGCGTGTCTTTACCAGCATGTGTATGTATAAAAAAAGCCATAATTGACAGTTATAAGTTGTCACATATTAAACATTCTATTTCAAGTAGATTCGAACAGTTTTTCAATTGCTTCCATTCTTACATTGGCAGCACACTTATATTAGTTGTCAAAACCCTTACTGACAATCGCAGTATTTAGCAAATTCGAATTAGATGACCAATATCATAGTATCTGAAGGTTTCGCTGATCTTCCTTCATCGGTCTCTACCTATCAAAGTAAAGTATCGATCTGGAGATGCTTGCCTATCTATGCATCTGTACAGTTTATCTAGGTTTATTTTTGACGTTGATGTTTATTCTATTGGTTATTAAATTTTTCCCGTAGGAAGGTTGGGCCTGCAAAGAATAATAGCAAGATGGACCTGCAAAGAATAATAGCAAGGTTGGGCCTGCAAAAGAATAAACTCTCGTCAGCCTACCTCTCCGGTCATATTTTCGAGAAATGTCATTAACAGTTCAATACCCCCACCATATATATATATATATATATATATATATATATATATATATATATATATATATATATATATATTCACATAAAACCCATATGTGACGGTTTAGTGATTCAGAGTTGAAAAAGACTGCATCGTAGAATGTAGTTCGAAAGATATAACTATTCAAGTTTTTGTGAAACTTAATAAATTTAATACCATTTAGAAATTCAAATTAATTATATGATGAGTGCACTCGATTCGGAGTCGGGATCAGTCTTGGACTCAAAATATGTGAGCGTCACAGATGCAGATGTGGAGCCTCCATCGATGAGTTTGGTTTGCATCCTCTCTCCTGTCGTCGTAGTGCCGGCCGCTTTCCACGGCATGCAGCCATTAACGACATCATCAAAAGAGGTTTGGATGCAGCTGGGTTCCCTTCGCAAATCGAACCAGTAGATCTCGACCGTGGTGATGGAAAGCGGCCGGATGGCATTACCATTTTCCCTTTTAAAATGGAGAAGTCGTTGATTTGGGATGCGACCTGTGCGGATACATTTTCTGTCGGTAATTTGATCAATTCCGCGGTTGAGCCGGGATCCGTCGACCGGGAGGCAGAGATATAAAAAAAATAGTTAAATATTCTTCTACTTGCTGATAGATTTTTTTTTTTTACTCCTGTGGCAGTGGAGACTTCAGGGGTTATTGGCCCTCGTTCGATGGCGTTCCTTCGGAGGATTGGAGCGATTGCGACTCGATTAAGGGACGAGCCTCGCGAAACGGAGTGGCTCTTGGAGCGTGTCTCACTGGCGATGGTTCGTGGTAATGCTTTCTCCATCATTGCGGCTGGCAGAGGATAGCAAAAAATTGTTTATTGTTACGTTGTTCTGGAATTGTCATCAGTGGTCAACTGTAATTGCTTTGTTTCAATAAATTTTAATTTGTTAAAAAAAAAAAGTACCTTTAATTATATGTATGACTGTAAGCGTATGAGTATGAAAAAAACAATTCCAGGTAAAAACTGAAAACGAATTTCGAAAATTTGGGATTAATATACTCTGTGATTTCAAGATCCGGTTGTGTATTCTCAACTTCTGAATTTACTTTGTAATGAATAGGATGGTCTGGATTGCGAATATCTACTAAATCTATAGTGAAGACTGCATATTATCAGCGATAGAGTGGTTATACATGTAGACAATTTGAACAAGAAGATCGCACTGCCTTATGCCTCTCATTTTCATGCGATCTTCAGACCATGTATTGAAAATATCGTAGAAGCATTTAAAATGAATGCCACCATACAGTGTTAATAGCTATATTCACATAGTTCATCTAGTGAATTTTAATGAGGATCTTAAAAACGGCAATATTTATAATTACGATAAAGCTTATTTTTAGTGGCTTGATATTACTGTTTTTAAATTAAGCTATTAAACAATAAAATTATTATCAACTGGCCTTCATCGAGACATTGCGCCTCCTCTCTTTTTTCCATAAGGGAAAGTGATTTTATAAACGAAACGTGTCTTTACCAATTTGGATAGAGGAGATCTAAATAAGGGACAAAGGGTTGACCTCTACTCCTGTTCAAAAGACCAGAGTGTGAATCGGACGATAGGCCAACCTATCTGCTCCTTGCACACACACACACACACACACACACACACACACACACACACACACACACACACACACACATATATATATATATATATATAGAGATAGATAGAGAGATAGATAGATAGATAGATAGATAGATAGATAGATAGATGTACAACCAGTGAGGCAATAGTCTTGTAACATTAATGTTACAATTTCTTTAAAATAAGGTAACTTAAATGATATATATTTTTATATATTTTATATAATATAAATTTTCAGCAATTAAAGTGTATTTTATTTTAATTTTGCCAAAAATAAGCACTTGACTATGAAAACATTATACAATAGCATCATATTTCGTTTTAGTCATTAAAACCACCACCTGTTTTAATTAATTCTTTAAAAATACTTGGCAATTTTTCAGACAGTTTATGAGAAATCGACGCCGGATATTTCCAAGTATTCTTCAATCAGGGAAAAAAAAACTCACTATCAATCTTTTTGTGTATTCTCTTCGTACTCTCCTATCAAATTCATTCTATGCTAATTCAATCAGGAGACTGAGGATGTCAAGTTATAATTTTCATTATTTGACTCAGGATAATTTTAACGTATTTTAGAAAAAAACAAACAGTTAACCTGGTAAATATTTACTAGTGTCCCAAATTTAAAAATCATTAAAAATTCCAACATCTTACTTTTGTTGATAAATACTTCTTGCATAATAATAACGTTGATAATGTCCGTCAGATAACTAAACGCATCGGCTATGATAAGTTTTCCTTTCGCCTTTATTTATATTGTCCTTTTACAGATATATTGTAGTTATATCTGATATATATATATATATATATATATATATATATATATATATATATATATATATATATATATATATTTCTGTTCTTAGTATAATTAATGAGAATAAATCATTTCCTTCACAGTAATTCTGTTGAACGTGGAAACTTTTTTTGTAAAAGCATTTCTCATTTAATTATGCATATTATAAATCCTCATTGCATTTGTTCTAAATGTTCTTATTACTAATTCACGATCATATGGGCCGACCATGTGAATCTTCACAGCAGATTGATTAGATTCGTAATACTGACTTGCCAAGTGGAAATCACTTCTTTCTAATCATATAACAGTCCACAATTTGCCGCGAGGAGTAAAAGTTTTTGCTTTGAGGATATTTCCACTTCCATTTACTAGTGAACGCTTTTTCTTCTGCTCTTCTCTGAGGATTGTCAGGCAAATGCATTCTCCTTCTGTCCTTTGCTTATTAATCCTGATTAACTCTGCTAAAAGATAGTTCCGAGAATTGATTATAATGCAGAAACTGCTCATCGGTTTTAATCAAAGTCTGTCGTAATGTTACATGTCTTGAGTGGAATGAGCAATCATTTAATGACATCTACAAACTTTCCATGCAGTTTGCCAATTTTACTTCAAAGAGCGTTTTATTTGAAGAAAGGAAATAGGGAAATGTTAAATATAGACTGATTGAACAATAGAATAGCCAGAAAGTCTCACGTACAAGACACCGTCCTGTAAAATTAAATTATTAGGAAAACGATTGGCAAAAGATAATTTTAATCACGGAATCCCTGAATGATAAAAATATATATTTCTATTAAAATTTCGAAATCTAAACAGAAATTGGTTGAAGGTAATGTAAGAATTTACATAGCTATGACAATACACTGAGGTCTACAAGTATTAGATAGGGGTTTAATGAAATGTGAATTTAATATATATACAGGATGCAATGGGTAAATAGTCGTCATTTCATATTTTAATTTTTCGTTGGTTGTTTTTGATTTTTCCCGAATACTCAGTGTAATAGGGTCAGGTTGGTACCGTCTATAAGAAAAAGTGCAGCATGATGCAATACACTCCTATAAAAATTTGGCAACGGCATACTCTGCTGCTTGGCATTCGCGCCGAAAGTTCCATTACAAATATTACAGAGTGTTTGGGTGTTAATCTGAGGATTATTCCGAGGATTCGGAAAGAGTTGGGTAAGTCTAATGATGATTACGAAGATATGTCAGCTCTGAAATCTCATTATGATCGTTCTGATAAGGAAATAAATTTTGGATTTGTTGGTGAGGCTCTCAGACTCAACACGGAGACCTACATAAATTTCCTTGAGGGGATGGTGCTGCCCTGGGACAAGACGGTGGCCGCTGGAAGAAAGAATATGTCAGGCAACAGGACTTTCCAAAATGCCACACAAGCAGGAGATCATTTTCCTACTGTGAGTAAAAAATTCTATAAGACCTCTTTCCTTATTGTATGCCTTAGGAAATTGCACTCTTTCTGACGTTAAGTATAAGAATGATTTTTGTTTCCATTTTCTCTAAAGCTTCGTCGTTGTTCTCCTGATCAGAACATGGTATTCTCAGCATCCTTTTCTAGAACCACATTTTTTGTTTGTTTCAAGTCTCTTCTCCAACTTTTCAGCATTCACGTATATATAGAAGGATGGATATTACATAATAGTTAAGTACGCTTTCCTTTGTTTCTAGCGATTTTTTTGCTATGCTTAGCTTTTGGAAGGCATTTTTTCGTTATCTCATGAAAGCGTCACAATACACGCATATAGACACACAAACACACGCACACACACATAGACATGTATATACACATAAAATTGAACATAGAAGTCAACACAGTCTGTTTCATGCTAGATACAATCGTCAGGCATGAAACAAACTATAACCTCTAAGTGTTGAAATCTATGTTCAATTTGATATTTACACACACTCTATCTCTAATATTGAGCAATTTATCCCATAAATATAGCACATCTTAAGACTATATTTCTTCACACACACACACACACACACATATATATATATATATATATATATATATATATATATATATATATATATGTGTGTGTGTGTGTGTGTGTGTGTGTGTGTGTGTGTGTGTGAAGTAATATAGTCTTAAGATGTGCTATATTTATGGGATATATATATATATATATATATATATATATATATATATATGTGTGTGTGTGTGTGTGTGTGTGTGTGTGAAGAAATATAGTCTTAAGATGTGCTATATTTGTGGGATAAATTGCTCAATATCAGAGATAGGGCACCTCAAGGCGGTGTAATGGTTAGCAAGCTTGGCTCGCTAGAACCATTACCACTGAGTAGTATGATCGATCCTCACTGAGTGCCCCCTAATTTCGGCCTTGTGCCACATCTAGGCTACGCTTGGAAGATTTGGGCACCTCGGCGTGGTGTAACGGTTAGCAAGCTTGTCTCGCTAGATCAATTACAACTGAAAAGTGAGTTAGATCCTCACTAGATGCCCCATACTTTCGGCCTTGTGCCACATCTAAGCTAAGCTTAGAAAATAACTATATATATATATATATATATATATATATATATATATAGATATATAGATAGATAGATAGATAGATAGTCATCCACATACAAGCGCATATATATGAATGCATTTCTTCTGTACGATATTATATTTTATTAATATATAGACTATTTTAGTGGGTAAAGATGTTTGACATGTTTAACAATTTAAAAAAATCTTGTCCGGTTATTAACATGACTACTTAATAATACCTAAATAGCATCTCAAATACCATATATATATATATATATATATATATATATATATATATATATATATATATATATATATATATATATCTCGAAACATATTTTTAAACACTTATTTTGTCAGGGTTATAAGTTTAAAGGGTAACCTCTGATAATGTCCTGCTTAAAAATCTAATTTAGCTAAATGATTTTGATTGTAATGTGTTCGTTTCCCAACGGTACTACTCCTATTACGGTCCAGTGTCAGGATAATCTAAACAAAACTAAACACAGTCGTTACAAACCCGGAGGAAAAGTGGAAATTCATTTTTCTTTTGTATTTTTCTTATACCTTTTATCGATTGTTGCATATTCAGTGGTTATGACGTGAAAAATAAGGACAAGGAGACTGAAGAATATAAGAGAAAAGATAATGAATAAAATAAAGCTGAACAAATCAGTGAGTCATGTAGGTTGCGGATCGAAAAAGACTTGGCCTTTAAAAATCGAACAAGGAGAAAACACGTTAAATAAAAATCTAGAATCAGTTCTTTCATTAGCAAAAATGTTAAGGCGTGTCTTTATTTTCGAAAGAAAATAAATCAATTATTGATAACAAACGAGATTTGCCAAGTGAAATTAGTGATCAATCTTAAACAGAAGAATTCAGAGCGAGCTTTTGCTTTCTTCATTTTTAGGTTTGCACTTGAGAGATTTCTTTCTTCATCACATGCTTAGTAATTTTTAACATTAACTTTCTTTCAAGTCTGACTACGTTTCTTTTCATATTTTTCTTATTTTCTTTTTTCATTTTAAAAAACACATTTCCGTTTTAATTTCTTAATTCATTTGAATTTTGCCTCAATTTTCTTTTCTTTGTATGATTTAGCAACATTTTAAAAATTAATTTCTCTAGCAATCCTTTCATTTTTCTTTCCTTCTTTTCTTTCTTTCTTTTTGTCTTCTGGTTCAAGGATTAGAGCATACACATAATTCTATATTATAATATTTTAACTATTTATTGGAAAAAATATTCTCCGCAAAAAATACGAATTTCCGATATAGAATATGATGCATATAATACGGGTAGGCGGTCAGTAACTTTTCTTTGATACAGTACCATTGACACTGGTGGGTTTGCTAGTTTTCAAGACACATTATGTACACTGAGCGCTAACATATGAAATAAATAATTAATCATATATCGAAAATAAGGAGACTGATCACTGATTTCTTTCCGACTACAAAGAAATCTGAAATCTATGTATAGTATGTTGATTTAACTGTAAACCCACTGACGAACATTTAGTTAACTTTAAATCTCAGTCTATGTAAGTCCAGTATTCAACTACATTGTCAGTTAAAATCCCACTTTCAATATTCGCCTTGTTTTCCATCTAATGCTAGAAACTGGTGCCTTCATGTACAATAAGCACTGTCTTGTAAACCAGGAATCTCTTTCTACTGCATATCAGATATGTTATGTTACCATTATTTATATTTAGGTACCTCTAAAGACTCGCTAAAGAATGAGCATTCAAGTTGAAAAATGGCCAGAACTTAAGAAAAACAACAGTTTATCTTCAAAATGTTTCGGTTACTATTAAGACAAAATGAAACAAAGGATTTTGTTTATTATTAAGTTATATTTTTGATACTTTTAGAATGTTCGAAGTTTTGATTAAATTCTTTTTTCTTGCGTCAGTAGAAGACCATAAATTAGTATAAGAAATGTCAAACTCTTGTTGTGGTGAAAAATACATTGATTTGGAAATTCTTGCAAAAATCTAATAATTGTCTGTTTTTAATGGCACTTTAATTATAAATGAATGAAATTATATTAAAAATGTTTCTTTTTTAGAAAATCTTGGTAAACCTTTTTTTAACATATTTTATCACACAATTTTTTTTTTAATTTTGTGAAATTTCCTGAAAAATTTGTACGGCTTAATGTT
>CAHIKZ030005449.1:35000-37500 GCA_903632075.3 Acanthosepion pharaonis
CTTTTGCAAGTATGGATATTCGAATAGATTGTTGTATATGTATATATTGAAGAGCTCATCAATTCTGAATAATAATGCAGCTTAAGAAAGTTACTGGTGATCATATTAAAAGTTAACGCTCTTGCTGGGTCGGGGTTTTCATTTCATTTTTTCCCAGTGTGTTTCGATTATGTTTTTATCATTTCGCTATAGGCAAGCCAATGTTGCCAGTAAGGCGTAAAGGGTTTACTTAAAGTGAAAGAAAATGTGAAGACGTTAATGAGGAGAAAGGACAATAAAAAAACTGGATCCAAGAAATCAGAAGTGATTGATGAGATGCTGCAATAAAGTTTTTGTGTATCTTAAATGGCTGGGAGCTTCATGATTTGGAGAAGGTCGCTGATGAAGATAAGAAGCAAAGTAGAGGATAGAGAGACATGGGGGAATCCCACTTTCATATGAAAGACACGAGGCGACTGGTCGTTCAATTTCGTCTACAGAGATAGACAAAATTCATAATACATATTTCATGTAATTAATCATACATCATATACACAGTTACGTTGATAAAATTAAGGAGGAGTTAACTTCTGCAAAATATCATTTCATAACAGGTAAACCTCCGATTTACGAGCGACTGAAGATTCAGTACGCGTATTTAAATTTAATGCTATTGCCAGTCGAATTCGGCGATTGCTCAGTGATGACGTTATATTCAATAATATTTGAATAAAACTTTCGAATAACCGCCGTTGCTTTAGTGATATGTATGATGAAGAATGGTTAGAATTGTATTATTTAACTATTTTACATCGGTTCTTTTGGTCATAATTAATAACCTGAAAATGTTCTAGAAGCGAATGTGATGGAAATTGGTGATGTCTATTGAATCCATTCCAGAAAATCTATATTAAATGAGTACTTATCTCTAGGCAGAAAGAACATGGAGAACGTGTAAACTATTTGCCTTGTTCAGTTAAAACATAGTAAATTCTTATAAAACAAGGAATAGTCAGCTGCCATAAAGAATTTCAGTAACTTGGCGAATGGATTTGTTATAACAAAGGATAATAGAAGATAAGGAGACGGAACATAGAATAGGCTGCGCTAGGGGTAGTTTCGCCTCGCACCACCACTTGCCACAAAACCAAAACTACAGCTTGAAAAATCGACCCATATTCTTTAATAGCTGAACTCGTTCAGAAATATCTATACCCCAAGCTGTAAAAAAAAAACACTTTCACAGATCGACGGTTTTGAGTGTCTTCGAGAGAATGAATCCTGTAGATTTTAGCGAGTACCATACTTCTTTTAACCTTGTCAAGTAGCACTGCAGATTAATGCTAAAAACAAAGGTTCTCGTTCGATCACTGAAAGTTACGCGGAGTCGAGACCGGTTAGTACATTGGTGAGGATAGGCTTGGTAACACCGGGTACTGTAGTCCATCAGTCCGAATTATGTTTCACTTATTGATAACCACCAAAAGGTTCATAAGCCTTAAAATATAAACGACTCAATCAAACAACTTAAAATGGAAAGCACATATAATACGAACAGAAATTGACATACAACACAACTTCAACAAAAGGTTAGGAAAGAAACCCAATCCAATCTGGATAGAGCCGTAATTGAAAAATCTATTTTTCTGTAAAATGGTATTAATAGAATGATTTTATAAAATTCAACCAAAGATAGTACATAGGCAGCTCATTAAATGAACGCCATTTTTTCTTTGTCAGGTAGCGGCCTATATTACCATAAACAGTAGTATGATCCAGTAGCATGCATCAAATACGTAATATCTCAACAAATAAAATAATAATGGCCTTGAAAGATATACAGATTCATTTTTCTCGATTCTAAAGATTTTACTTGCGTCTAATTAATTCAATTAATTAATTACCTTATTAATTTCTTCGGCTTTTAGAGTCTCATTACTTCAACGACAACGCGATGTCTTTCGCTGACGATCGATACGGAGGAAATATGGCTGCTGTTACAAGCGGAAGAGATCTCGGAGTATTAATCTATCAGCAAAATAAATTAATTTTTTTGTAAACAACTCACCTCAAGCAAGACAACAATGGCACCAAGGCGTAAGGACCGACCGAAAGTGAAAGAGATTTAAGAGACTTTCAAAGAAACCAGAAACCCCATCCTCAACAAGGAACAAAGCATAAACCTCTACCATTGTTCAGAAGACAGGAATCGATTATAAACTGGAGGATAGGCGAACCTATCTAGTGAGGAAAATGATTAGCAATATATATATATATATATATATATATATATATATATATATATGTCATAGTTAAAGCGGAGACGCTAGATAGAGTTGTTGTAGATTTTGAAGAAACCGGATGCACAATTTTAAACAGTAAGTGAATACTGTTCAAAATACCAGTTAGGTGTTTGAACTGAACGATAGGCGAACTAATCTATACCTATTGAGAATAAAAATAAATATCTATCTATCAAAGGCAGGATGTGTGTGTGTGCGTGTGTGTGTGCGTGTATATG
>CAHIKZ030005449.1:42500-47500 GCA_903632075.3 Acanthosepion pharaonis
TTAAGATCGGTTTTATACTTGTTTTCCTATCATTTTGTCGGATTTCTAACCATACTCGATCTATATATATATATATATATATATATATATATATATATATATATATATATATATATATGTGTGTGTGTGTGTGTTTGTGTGTGTATTATAAAGAGGTAATCATACAATGAATCAATTATTAATATTAATGTAATTAATAGCGTGTTCTCTTCGCTAACAAACTTAATATACGCATTAACTTAATAATAATCCACTGAATGGCGAATCCTTATGTATAAAATTGTTGTCAGATGGATCAGATATATTTTTCGAGCAGCAAGTTTTCGACTGTATTATGTTTATATAAGCTCTCTCCTCCTTAGGTTTACCCATACGGATTACCTATTTTTGATAAAATATATATATATATATATATATATATATATATATATATATATATATTAAGCATAAGGATTGCGTTATTTAGTGTATTATGAGTACGTTAATGCTTATATTTAGTCTGTTAGCGAAGAGAATTCGCCGCCATTATTTACATTAATATTACTAATTGATTCATTGTATGGTTACCACTTTATAATACAACATATATGCTGCCCAATATAATATGTGTGTGTGTGTGTTTGTGTGTGTGTGTGAGTGTTTGTGTGTGTATATAAATAAATGTAAAATAAAATTACATTGGGCGACGAGTTTCGCCCTGTTGCAAATAAAAATCTTTACATTTGTCTTGATAAAGTCCATAACAGGAGGAAATGAGTTTTTCTTTTTTATATGGTTATATTGTCTTTTTCTTTTGTATTTGGTTATATTGTCTTTTTCTTTTTCGTGTATATTTTAGTTATATTTGAAAATTTACATTATATTAATTTTACCATTATGCAAGAAGCACTAGGTTCATATTATTTTCGATTTGTTTATTATGATAATATTTTTAAAAATTCACTTTGCTTTCAGAAGAAAATCACGCGACATATAAATTTAAAAATGAAAAATAATATGTATTTTATCAAAGATTTATTTCAACGATATTGTAAGTTATTTCGTAGGTGCAAGGAATATATATAGATTCATCAATATGCCAGCAGATTAGTCGTGAAAAATATTTGTATCATGAAACTAATATTTATTTTTTCAACACATAATCTGAAATCTTAAATCCTATTACTTAATATCTTTAAAAGTAACATAGCAAATGATAATTCAGATAACAACTGGAAAAATCTACAAAAATACGCATCTATCTATATCAATCTATCTCTCTCTCTCTCTATCTATCTATCAACATGTGAATTTTTTTCGTGTGACACATTTCGTTTTTTCAGTCATCAATATTGTCATACATTTTCTTGGAATTGTACTGACATATAAAAATATGTCTTTTTTCAATATATATTAAGACATAAGGCTTGAAAAGACATCACCTTGCAAAATCTGATGACGGCACAGATATTTTGAAGAGTGTCTCTTTGAAAGATTTTCAACAACAATTGTACTAAGATTAACTTTGTCTAGTCACGATTATTAAGGACCTGTGGTCAGTCAATTCTCTTTCAAATGTGGAAGGTAATGTCTTTCATCAGGTATTTCTGGAAGATACAACTGAACAAAAGATGTCAAATATCATTACTATTTCAGAAATAGGTCTCAACTCTAGCGCCCACTGTCAAGCCGCATTCCATTTCAAATACTTCGTTTTGTGGCATCAGCAGCCTAACCAGTGTTCATATTGAATCCAGCGACAAAATTTGTGTCTACGGTTTTTGTTACATTTTTCCTACTATTTGAATTAGTTATTATTCACCACAATCATTACAAGTCTTTTTTTTTCTCGGGTATTTTCACACATATCGATCCTTATTACGAACTAAATGTTAACAACGAACGTGGTACATTAAAAGTTTATAATTAATTTTATATGGATGTGCAACAATTCTTTTGCTTAATTATTTCACCTCAAGTAATTTAATAAAGCCACCGAGACACAAGGGTTTATTGAGTGTTAGAGAAAACGAGAAAATGCACTAAGGAGAAAAGACAATAAAAAAAACAACAATTAAAATAACGATTGATATTGCCGTTATATTTTTTAATAAAATTAAATTTAGTCTAAATTTTAAAAAGTAAATTATACATGGAAAATAAAATAAACCCGAATCGGCTGGATTGAATAAATCTTGTTTATAAGAATTTATACTGCATAAATAGGATGGTCATTTAGTCAGATTAGAACTGAACTTAGTTTCGATGTCATACTGAAGGATAGTATAAAATCAGGCACATCTTGCGAAAATGTGTCCTTAAAGCTTAATCAGCCGTCATCAGGTTAGAATTAGGAATGTCCCTTCTGTTAGACTGGCTGCAACCCAAGGCACTTTATAGATAGATCCAAGCTTTTTAAAGGATATTAGCGTGATCTGAAAAATGTAATTGCCTGTAATTTTAACTTGACTCTTCTTTTTCATTTTCCATTATTCTATGTCACATATTACGGGATGGCACACACACACACATATATATATATATATCTGTATGTGTATTTACTATTTACTGCCATACACACACACACACACACACACACACACACACACACACACACACACATATATATATATATATATATATATATATATATATATATATATATATATTAGGAGGAGTTAGTTCTACATTGAACCAGTTCTGGGGAAATCACTATCCGTATGAACGTTCCTCCTTCCCAATGGTATATGAAGGGAATATGGATGAGTTTACCAAGTACACGTAGCCTTAGATTTGTAGATCTCTACTGATGAAGAAAAGAGAAAGACAGACAGAGATAGGGAGAGAGAGAAGAGAATAAACTAAATTACAAATAAAATTAATTAGTCACTTTTCTAATTCAGAGATAAAATATTGTCATATAATAGGAATTTAGCTATCAACGCGATATCAATTTTGAATTATATATTAGTAATATTAATTGAATTATTTATTATTAATATCTAAGTTCCGACTATATAAAATCTATCAAAAACATGCAGCCGAATAAATTCAGATAGTTTTACGTCATATAATACAGGCGTCACAGCATCATCATGCGAGCTGTTTCGACTGTAAATCAATGTGATTACTCATCTTCCAATACTTTATAAATAATTCTTATCGGTGCACTTCAAATCTCTATGTCCTGTGCTATATCATCAAAATGATGCAGGTATTCGAATCTTTTCAATATTTCTTACAAGGAATGGTTGGATTTTATTGATAGTTCTTTTACAGTGTTTGTTCGAAATGTATACTACTATTGTTTGGGCAATGTTCATGGATCATATTCTTTCATTTGGTATTGAAGACAGAACCATTTGTCTGATGTTTCCTGCTTGTTTAAAAATCTATTAACGTGTATTGTCTCTGATACAGATATCAGTTCATTTTTGGGAATTTTGTTTCTAAGTGACAATATATATCATTTTTTATAAAAATTAACGTCCCTAGTAAATCTTTCCAGATTTTCTTTTTTTTTTTTCACATCAACTGTAACATTCGTTGCCTCTAAGGTGAAATATTTATATGGCATTAGAGGAATTTACAAGTTTTCAAATAAAAAGTTGCCACCTTGTAACGGTTAGCAAGAAGTAAATTCATTACCGTCACCACCAAAGAGACCTTTAAAGAAGAAAATACAAATAATGTGACGCCCTAAATTAGCAGTTTTAGCTACATTCATAAAACATTTGGGAAATAGTTGATTTTCAAATACAAATTCACTTTTACAATCAACTTTCTCGATGAGTAGCCTTAATCTGTAGGAACTTTAAATAGCAGTAAAATAAGTGAACATTTAATTTTCATTATTATTATTATTATTATTATTATTATTATTACTATTATTATTATTAATGTTATATCTCTTTCTATTGAGCAATATAATTACCAAAAACAGTGTTAAAGAATGCTGAGGTTGGGGCAGAATGGCGAGCAATTGATGCGAATACCTCGTGGGTTTGGAATTTTGACCAAATTTTGGATGTAAGACCAAAACAGCACAAAATCAGCCAAGCCCCGCAAGAATTTTGAAGCTTTGACACGCTTTTTTCGCACCAACATTCCATAGGCAGGCTGAAGATGTACGTGGCGGAATGATAAACCAAATGTTTCGCATGCAACTCCGGCAATTCTAATAAATTGTTTGCTATTCTGGCTGAGCCTCTGCATTCTGGAAAAACAGCATTGCTTAAAACCATTATCTTCCAGGAATACTTTTTAACATATTTCTTTGCGAAACACAATCTCATAATAATAATAATAATAATAATAATAATAATAATAATAATAATAATAAGTGGAATAATTGCTATCCCACAGGGAAACTTCCAAATCATAAAAAGTAGATGGCATTCTTATACGCATATAATTATATTTCCCCATAGCACAATGAGAATAAAATATAAAATCTAAGCTGTATTCAACTTTTGTCGGCTGTTCGTTTCTTCCTGCGTGCTTCATTGTTGTAACGTTGTACCTGAGTAACATAAATTCAGTAAAATAACTATGACTATAGACAATGTAAAATGGACCTCAGATCGATAAAAAATATATTATATTATTAGAAATACCCCAGAACAGATGAATTATATTATAGTTTGTTTCGATTCATGTCTAAAATAGTTTTTTGTGAGAACATACTTGCTATATACTCATCTTCTCATTTAAGTCAGAAGATTGTATTATTTATAAATATTAATGTTTTATTATTTATAACCATTAATATTTTTCTATTGCTAGGTTATTTTGGTTCTCGTCTCTGCTTACGATGCTCACGGCAAATGGAGAACAGTCTCGTCTTTAGTTCGTTTGCAATCATATTTCATTCATCTGAATGCGTTTTTCTTTTATGCTCATTTTATTTGAATATTTTAAAATAATATACAGGGCCACTTTCTCTAACTTATATATTTTGACCTTTGACCGAAATAAAATGTCGTTAAATAGATATTTACTAGACGATGTTGTAAGAAGCC
>CAHIKZ030005449.1:52500-77500 GCA_903632075.3 Acanthosepion pharaonis
TCTAATCTTAAATTTATGGTAATTAATAAATTGTGAATGACGGTTCATCTTCCAAATTCTAATGGCAAAATTCTTAATGGACGTTGACAGGTGTTTTTACAAAAAAGGAAAGCTACTGATTGCTCACCGATGTATTTAGGCATTCAATTTCAATTCATGAATCTCCTGCAGTTGAAAAATTATTTGAAGTACCTTTAAGCCACGAACGAGTAACATGGTATTTATTACTTAAAGGTCGGCCATGTTCCATATCCTGTTTGAAAATCCTGATCGCTTTGTTTCTTTCGAGAAATAAAACCGTTCTAGGATATATTATCCTTCATTCATTATTTAGATGCTGATAAGCAACCAAAATCCAGCAGTAAACGTCTATCAACCATGAAAAAAAGAAAACGCGAATTGAAATCGAATTGAATCAAGTTATATATAAATGTCAATGTTATTTTGATTTAAACATAAAATGTGCTATATATTAATACATAGATATGGAAATTATAATAAATATTGATATTCAATTAAGGAAATTTGAACCTTATAATTTAATATATTGTAATATAGTAAGAGCTATAAGTAGACGCTTATGAAGCTTTATTTGACTACTTCAGCTGTAGCGCTAAAACACGTTTATTTTATTGAGATGGATGCTTACAAACAAGAGAGGAAATGAAGTCTGCTTATTATATTACCTCATGTATGTATTGTTAACACATTAAAAGGGAGACAACTTAGTGTCTCATTAACAAGATATATACGCGAATATTGATTTTTAATATTAGATTTCGTACATGTTTTAATTGGAGTTATATTTAAAACGTTCATTTTTTTTACAAGCGCTAATAGGAAAAAACAGAAGTTGGCAATATTTTGTTGTGCTAGCATTTAAAATCCTGCCTATTCCTTGAATTTCAATAATTCGATTATTGGCAACCATACTGTCTACGGAAAGAACAAATTCCATATATTAAAATATATAGAAAATATTAAATCTACTGATCAGCTTTTCATTTATATATGATTGTTCAAATATATATGTTTCAGATTAAATTGTTAATCGTGAATTTCCCACAAAATGCAAGGTTTAAATACAATTGGAATTAGACGCGTTTCAAAACCACACGTTCTAATTTAGAGTATAAATTATATATCTAATAATAACAAGGCAAATTAAATGACCGATTTTTATGAGACACTACGTGATCAGAATCTTTAGATTTAGTCTATCAAGAAGACGTTGTTTTGGAGAAGACAGATTTTAAAATGATCTGAATTAGAGCCATTATCTTCTTCGGAAAAAAAAAATTTGATTGTCACTCCTGATTGATTGAGAAGCTATCACAATTTAGAACGTTCATAAAATATTCACATTGTCACATGCGCAGATGTCCATTTGAGTTCTCAGACTGAGGAGCAAATGAAAGAAAGCCCATTCTACTCTGAATTTTCACAGTTAATGAATTCTTTGCATAAATTGTAGACGGCAGTGCAAACAACAGAGCGTGTAATAATATGAATAAAACGAATCACCTGTTTGAACACTGTCAAGTGAAAGGAAAATTATAATGGTAACAGCATTTAAATTTCATGGCAAAAATGATATATGTGCCTTTGTCTCTATAAAACAATTATGGTGTAGACCATCACATATATCTGTCTGTGCGCCATACTTTTTTTATGAAGCAATAATTATTCAATTACTTTTACTACTACTACGAAGGTGTGAAAATGTCACAGCCGGACAAAGAGCCCGATTGAAATTTGGAAAAATGGGACTGGGCCGGAGATTTTCAGCATGTGCAAATTCGCGAGAGTGCCTAACCGGAAGTTTACACTTCCAAGGTGATACAAATATGACTTCCACCACTTCTGCGCATAGACTTGGGGTTATGTTAGTGTAGTATTGTATATAAATGAAGTATTGCTATAAAAGATGTACGCCACAGCGAATGCCAGTCGAGTTACCATCTGTTGACCTTCCAGAGAGTATTCTACTTCTTAACAATATGGCTATTGGATTCCACCCCGATTGGATGAACCGGAGCATTTAAAAACGGGGATTAGATGTTTAGCAACGTTGGCTAGTGAAAAGAAACTGAATGACAATAAAGCAGAAGAATGAATGAGAGAATGAAATTACCGATTTATTTTGGGCTTCGGCAAGATGTGAAGCCATAATGAAAATATCCATTATGGTGTATACTGGAAGGCACAACCATTATAAAAAGAAACATGCGACAAAAAATGCTGGCAGGTCGATAAATGTGAGTTAAAAGGCAACGAAATATAGCATATGTTATCTTAAATATCTAAACAAGGATTTTCACCAGGCAATAATCTAGTAAGAAAATATCGGAAGCATCTACACTAAAAAGTACAAAAAAAAAAAAAAGAAAAAGAATTAGAATCCTTTTTGGGACTGGCCAATTTTTATAATAAATATCTACCTAGATGCAGCGATCTAATAAAACTATTTGAAAAATTACGGAAAAGCAATACAGAATTTAAATGTTTTTAAAGGCAAAATATAACTTTTAAAAGCTTACAAAAAAGGCACTATTAAATAACTGATTGCAAGCATCTTTAATCCAAAAAACAAGTGGCATTGACTACACAAGCAGGTGAACGTGCTGTAACCTCAATTTTATATGCAGAAGTTCATACAATAATCTACCTGTCGAAAAAATTAACGTCAGTTGTAGCTAACTACTCAAATATTAAGAAAGAAGCCTTATTAATCGTATGAAGCACAGAAAGAGCTCGAAAGGTTTTTTGTTAGGTCGAATATTTTTGCTGCAGTCAGATCACAAACATTTAGAGTTTATATTTAATCACAGAAAGAATTTACCAAAACTCACAGCATCTGCTAGAATTATTGGTGGTCTATAAAACTCATAGCCTTTGATTCCGACACCACATACGTAAATGGAAAAACTATCCCACACATTGATGCGCTATCCAAAGTAAATCTTGACAGTAGAAATTTAGAAACATCAGCAAATTCAGAAGATAGAATACCGCATTGGGTTGAAACGGACTAAATCGTCTTAGAATGGAAAAATTATAAAGATCCGGTGTTAAGTAGAATATCAGGCAGAATAGAAATAAACACATGTGGCAATTGTTCAATGGCAGAAAGACCTACCAAGAATCATGGCATAAGTTAACCGTAGAGAAAGGTAGAATATGCAATGGAGATATTATAATACTGGAACAAATTTTAAGAAAAGACTATAAGTTGTACACTATGACGTACATTGTTGTATAACAGCGACACAAATGCGATTAAAATTACAAATGTGATGGCCAGGATATTCTCGAGATGTAGAACACTATATAAAAAGGTACCCAAAAATATGCTGCAAAAAACTTTCAGCAAAAACAAAATTCACTCGAGGCCTAAATAAAAAAAAAGAATCACGGGCTCTGGTACACGATTCATACCCATAGTAAAGGCATGGGTCAATTTTAATTTTAGTGAAATCATTTTCAGGATGGCTCGTAGAAATTAAGATTGCTGACAGAAAAGAAACCACAGGAACGATGTGCCTAAAAATTTGGTTTCAGATAACGCGAAGAGAATTTTGCTCATGGCTACTGCGTATTTGCTGCATCATGCCTAAAACACCACTTACATCCCAGAATCGAATGGAACCGCGGAAATAATGGTGCAGCCTGTGAACATGGGACTAAATGCATTTTTCCCATTTAATGATCAGATAGAGAATTATTACTGTTAAACTATAAGAAAATTCCACATACCGGTAGACCACCCAAGTCCCTCCGTATTAATAGGTAGACAAATTAAAGCTTTCATAACGATTCCATATGCAACACGTGGACGTGTGTAGTATAAACAAAGAGAAAGAATCTAAACCAGAGAAGGTGAACTTGATAGTACAGAAAGAACATAACACAACAATACTTACGAAATATTGTCAAAATATACTGACCCCTGAGGACCAATTCAGAAGCAGAATTGAACACCGAGGAGTGGACGAAGAATCTGAAGGTGAAAAGGTGAGGAGGGGGACTAATGAATCCAATAATAAAACTGAATAATCTATGGATTTTAATAGCCGTTAATAACCAGAAATCAGACAAGGAATTGAAAGAGGAAAATGAACTCAGTCTTAGGACTCCTATAAGAAGAAACAAAGGTACACACCAAGAAAGACAGTTTAGCTTCCCAAGAATACTTAGATGAAGTCAAAGACCAACGAATGGCATAAGGAGATATAGTATTGTATGTAAAAAGAGGTACCACTATAAAAGCAGTACGAATGCCAATCGAGATAATAACTGTTGACTGGACAACATTTATTACAGAGAGTATTATACGTCATAACAGAAAAAAATATATGAAGAAAGACAACCGTTTTCGCAAGTTCATACACACCACTTGGTCCCATCACGATTCCTAAAAGAACAATAAGAAACTCCTCACGGCAGACATTTCACGGTTTCGTATCATCTGTTTCAACAACATGAATTTAAGCAGTCTTTTACCATCTAACATAAGACTCTCTATAACTTAAAAAATATCCACGCAAATATGTATAAAGATTTTTCTAAGATTGAAAAATCTATTCGCACTTTTATGAACAAAATTTTCTTCAGAGAAAAGATCTATTAACTATATATACGGTAACATATTCAAAAAATAACATTATTAAACACACGTGAAAAAAATTAAAGCTTTCTTTATGAGTTTTTTTTGTTTCGCTAAAAGCACTTATCTTCTCTTCTTATATAATAAGTCTAATTAAGTGAGCCTATTTGAGTATTAAAAAGCAAGCATAACTATATGTCATGTCTCTTTAATTTTTTTAAAGCTATCATTTTCCGTGCGGTTATGACATTAGTGAAAAGATTTGTATTGTCTATCTCTCGTCGACTTATGTTGAATCATTGTGACCGACTGCAGGCTTATTTAAAAAGAAAGAACATATTTCGAATTTTAATAAAAGCAAATGCTACGAGAGAGAAACACATTTAACACATTAATTGATTGGAAAAGTTTCATGTTTATTATTTTAAGGTTTTTTCATCTTGTGTGCACTCGATATGAGTCCCACATGTTGCGCGAGAAACATCGAATCGCTATTCCACTTCATGCCAGACATGATTCTGTTGATCTGTGGGTATTGACTACGTACCTTCAACCATTCGATGTCTCAAAAAGATCATTTAAAGATTTTAAAAAAAAGTTCAAATATTTTAATATCTTTGAACCTTTTTCTGTCCAACAATGTGTTGAATACTATTTTCGTTGTTCAGGCTATCATCATCATCATTTATTCTGTCATATTTTGTCACAATGTTTCGACCTTTTCACGCGGTTAGAATGTCGAACTAAACTGTTTATTTTATTGTTCTAGTTCCATGTGACATGTCTACTGATGTCAGTTATACCCTCTCTACAAGTTCTGCACCGACTTAACCAGGTATTGAACTTACACTCTTTGGGTCCTGTCACTGGATCTAACCAACACTTTATCCACTGTGTCATTTGCACTTGAGGGAAACTGTTATAAAACTACTATCGTCAGAATGTGTTGAATGTGTTTCTGTCTCTTAGCATTTGTTCTCATTTTCGATATTTGCTCTTTATTTTTGACGAACTTTCTATTTACTAGTTGAAGAACTCATTGACGTATTCTGAAAAAAATAAACCTGAAAATAATAATTCTGTAAAAAAAATCATCATCTTGTAATTCGAATGAATGGACGTTTCGATTATAATCAAATGCGAAATTATGAGTTATATTACCGATTTATTTTGGGCTTCGGCAAGATGTGAAGCCATAATGAAAATATCCATTATGGTGTATACTGGAAGGCACAACCATTATAAAAAGAAACATGCGACAAAAAATGCTGGCAGGTCGATAAATGTGAGTTAAAAGGCAACGAAATATAGCATATGTTATCTTAAATATCTAAACAAGGATTTTCACCAGGCAATAATCTAGTAAGAAAATATCGGAAGCATCTACACTAAAAAGTACAAAAAAAAAAAAAAAAAAGAATTAGAATCCTTTTTTGGGACTGGCCAATTTTATAATAAATATCTACCTAGATGCAGCGATCTAATAAAACTATTTGAAAAATTACGGAAAACAATACAGAATTTAAATGTTTTAAAAGGCAAAATATAACTTTTAAAAGCTTACAAAAAGGCACTATTAAATAACTGATTGCAAGCATCTTTAATCCAAAAAAAACAAGTGGCATTGACTACACAAGCAGGTGAACGTGCTGTAACCTCAATTTTATATGGAAGTTCATACAATAATCTACCTGTCGAAAAAAAATTAACGTCAGTTGTAGCTAACTACTCAAATATTAAGAAAGAAGCCTTATTAATCGTATGAAGCACAGAAAAGAGCTCGAAAAGGTTTTTGTTAGGTCGAATATTTTTTGCTGCAGTCAGATCACAAACATTTAGAGTTTATATTTAATCACAGAAAGAATTTACCAAAACTCACAGCATCTGCTAGAATTATTGGTGGTCTATAAAACTCATAGCCTTTGATTCCGACACCACATACGTAAATGGAAAAACTATCCCACACATTGATGCGCTATCAAAGTAAATCTTGACAGTAGAAATTTAGAAACATCAGCAAATTCAGAAGATAGAATACCGCATTGGGTTGAAAACGGACTAAATCGTCTTAGAATGGAAAAATTATAAGATCCGGTGTTAAGTAGAATATCAGGCAGAATAGAAATAAACACATGTGGCAATTGTTCAATGGCAGAAAGACCCTACCAAGAATCATGGCATAAGTTAACCGTAGAGAAAGGTAGAATATGCAATGGAATATTATAATACTGGAACAAATTTTAAGAAAAAGACTATAAGTTGTACACTATGACGTACATTGTTGTATAACAGCGACACAAATGCGATTAAAATTACAAATGTGATGGCCAGGATATTCTCGAGATGTAGAACACTATATAAAAAGGTACCCAAAATATGCTGCAAAAAAAAACTTTCAGCAAAACAAAAATTCACTCGAGGCCTAAATAAAAAAAGAATCACGGGCTCTGGTACATTACGATTCATACCCATAGTAAAGGCATGGGTCAATTTTTAATTTTAGTGAAATCATTTTCAGGATGGCTCGTAGAAATTAAGATTGCTGACAGAAAAGAAAACCACAGGAACGATGTGCCTAAAAAATTTGGTTTCAGATAACGCGAAGAGAATTTTGCTCATGGCTACTGCGTATTTGCTGCATCATGCCTAAAAACACCACTTACATCCCAGAATCGAATGGAACCGCGGAAATAATGGTGCAGCCTGTGAACATGGGACTAAATGCATTTTTTCCCATTTAATGATCAGATAGAGAATTATTACTGTTAAACTATAAGAAAATTCCACATACCGGTAGACCACCCAAGTCCCTCCGTATTAATAGGTAGACAAATTAAAGCTTTCATAACGATTCCATATGCAACACGTGGACGTGTAGTATAAACAAAGAGAAAGAATCTAAACCAGAGAAGGTGAACTTGATAGTACAGAAAGAACATAACACAACAATACTTACGAAATATTGTCAAAATATACTGACCCTGAGGACCAATTCAGAAGCAGAATTGAACACCGAGGAGTGGACGAAGAATCTGAAGGTGAAAAGGTGAGGAGGGGGACTAATGAATCCAATAATAAAACTGAATAATCTATGGATTTTAATAGCCGTTAATAACAGAAATCAGACAAGGAATTGAAAGAGGAAAATGAACTCAGTCTTAGGACTCCTATAAGAAGAAACAAAGGTACACACCAAGAAAAGACAGTTTAGCTTCCCAAGAATACTTAGATGAAGTCAAGACCAACGAATGGCATAAGGAGATATAGTATTGTATGTAAAAGAGGTACCACTATAAAAGCAGTACGAATGCCAATCGAGATAATAACTGTTGACTGGACAACATTTATTACAGAGAGTACTATACGTCATAACAGAAAAAAATATATGAAGAAAGACAACCGTTTTCGCAAGTTCATACACACCACTTGGTCCCATCACGATTCCTAAAAGAACAATAAGAAACTCCTCACGGCAGACATTTCACGGTTTCGTATCATCTGTTTCAACAACATGAATTTAAGCAGTCTTTTACCATCTAACATAAGACTCTCTATAACTTAAAAATATCCACGCAAATGTATAAAGATTTTTCTAAGATTGAAAAATCTATTCACTTTTATGAACAAAATTTTCTTCAGAGAAAAGATCTATTAACTATATATACGGTAACATATTCAAATAACATTATTAAACACACGTGAAAAAATTAAAGCTTTCTTTATGAGTTTTTTTTTTGTTTCGCTAAAAGCACTTATCTTCTCTTCTTATATAATAAGTCTAATTAAGTGAGCCTATTTGAGTATTAAAAAGCAAGCATAACTATATGTCATGTCTCTTTAATTTTTTTAAAGCTATCATTTTCCGTGCGGTTATGACATTAGTGAAAAGATTTGTATTGTCTATCTCTCGTCGACTTATGTTGAATCATTGTGACCGACTGCAGGCTTATTTAAAAAAGAAAGAACATATTTCGAATTTTAATAAAAGCAAATGCTACGAGAGAGAAAAACACATTTAACACATTAATTGATTGGAAAAGTTTCATGTTTATTATTTTAGGTTTTTCATCTTGTGTGCACTCGATATGAGTCCCACATGTTGCGCGAGAAACATCGAATCGCTATTCCACTTCATGCCAGACATGATTCTGTTGATCTGTGGGTATTGACTACGTACCTTCAACCATTCGATGTCTCAAAAGATCATTTAAAGATTTTAAAAAAGTTCAAATATTTTAATATCTTTGAACCTTTTTTCTGTCCAACAATGTGTTGAATACTATTTTCGTTGTTCAGGCTATCATCATCATCATTTATTCTGTCATATTTGTCACAATGTTTCGACCTTTTCACGCGGTTAGAATGTCGAACTAAACTGTTTATTTTATTGTTCTAGTTCCATGTGACATGTCTACTGATGTCAGTTATACCCTCTCTACAAGTTCTGCACCGACTTAACCAGGTATTGAACTTACACTCTTTGGGTCCTGTCACTGGATCTAACCAACACTTTATCCACTGTGTCATTTGCACTTGAGGGAAACTGTTATAAAACTACTATCGTCAGAATGTGTTGAATGTGTTTCTGTCTCTTAGCATTTGTTCTCATTTTCGATATTTGCTCTTTATTTTGACGAACTTTCTATTTACTAGTTGAAGAACTCATTGACGTATTCTAAAAAAAAAATAAACCTGAAAATAATAATTCTGTAAAAAAATCATCATCTTGTAATTCGAATGAATGGACGTTTCGATTATAATCAAATGCGAAATTATGAGTTATATTACCGATTTATTTTGGCCGGCAAGATGTGAAGCCATAATGAAAATATCCATTATGGTGTATACTGGAAGGCACAACCATTATAAAAAGAAACATGCGACAAAAAATGCTGGCAGGTCGATAAATGTGAGTTAAAGGCAACGAAATATAGCATATGTTATCTTAAATATCTAAACAAGGATTTTCACCAGGCAATAATCTAGTAAGAAAAATATCGGAAGCATCTACACTAAAAAGTAAAAAAAAAAAAAAAAAAGAATTAGAATCCTTTTTGGGACTGGCCAATTTTATAATAAATATCTACCTAGATGCAGCGATCTAATAAAACTATTTGAAAAATTACGGAAAAGCAATACAGAATTTAAATGTTTTTAAAGGCAAAATATAACTTTTAAAAAGCTTACAAAAAAAGGGCACTATTAAATAACTGATTGCAAGCATCTTTAATCCAAAAACAAGTGGCATTGACTACACAAGCAGGTGAACGTGCTGTAACCTCAATTTTATATGCAGAAGTTCATACAATAATCTACCTGTCGAAAAAATTAACGTCAGTTGTAGCTAACTACTCAAATATTAAGAAAGAAGCCTTATTAATCGTATGAAGCACAGAAAGAGCTCGAAAGGTTTTTTTGTTAGGTCGAATATTTTTTTGCTGCAGTCAGATCACAAACATTTAGAGTTTATATTTAATCACAGAAAGAATTTACCAAAACTCACAGCATCTGCTAGAATTATTGGTGGTCTATAAAACTCATAGCCTTTGATTCCGACACCACATACGTAAATGGAAAAACTATCCCACACATTGATGCGCTATCCAAAGTAAATCTTGACAGTAGAAATTTAGAAACATCAGCAAATTCAGAAGATAGAATACCGCATTGGGTTGAAACGGACTAAATCGTCTTAGAATGGAAAAATTATAAGATCCGGTGTTAAGTAGAATATCAGGCAGAATAGAAATAAACACATGTGGCAATTGTTCAATGGCAGAAAGACCCTACCAAGAATCATGGCATAAGTTAACCGTAGAGAAAGGTAGAATATGCAATGGAGATATTATAATACTGGAACAAATTTTAAGAAAAGACTATAAGTTGTACACTATGACGTACATTGTTGTATAACAGCGACACAAATGCGATTAAAATTACAAATGTGATGGCCAGGATATTCTCGAGATGTAGAACACTATATAAAAAAGGTACCCAAAATATGCTGCAAAAAAACTTTCAGCAAAACAAAATTCACTCGAGGCCTAAATAAAAAAGAATCACGGGCTCTGGTACACACGATTCATACCCATAGTAAAGGCATGGGTCAATTTTTAATTTTAGTGAAATCATTTTCAGGATGGCTCGTAGAAATTAAGATTGCTGACAGAAAAGAAACCACTGGAACGATGTGCCTAAAAATTTGGTTTCAGATAACGCGAAGAGAATTTTGCTCATGGCTACTGCGTATTTGCTGCATCATGCCTAAAACACCACTTACATCCCAGAATCGAATGGAACCGCGGAAATAATGGTGCAGACTGTGAACATGGGACTAAATGCATTTTTCCCATTTAATGATCAGATAGAGAATTATTTACCAAGATTACTGTTAAACTATAGGAAAATTCCACATACCGGTAGACCACAAAGTCCCTCCGTATTAATAGGTAGACAAATTAAAGCTTTCATAACGATTCCATATGCAACACGTGGACGTGTGTAGTATAAACAAAGAGAAAGAATCTAAACCAGAGAAGGTGAACTTGATAGTACAGAAAGAACATAACACAACAATACTTACGAAATATTGTCAAAATATACTGACCCCTGAGGACCAATTCAGAAGCAGAATTGAACACCGAGGAGTGGACGAAGAATCTGAAGGTGAAAAGGTGAGGAGGGGGACTAATGAATCCAATAATAAAACTGAATAATCTATGGATTTTAATAGCCGTTAAAAACCAGAAATCAGACAAGGAATTGAAAGAGGAAAATGAACTCAGTCTTAGGACTCCTATAAGAAGAAACAAAGGTACACACCAAGAAAGACAGTTTAGCTTCCCAAGAATACTTAGATGAAGTCAAAGACCAACGAATGGCATAAGGGAGATATAGTATTGTATGTAAAAGAGGTACCACTATAAAAGCAGTACGAATGCCAATCGAGATAATAACTGTTGACTGGACAACATTTATTACAGAGAGTACTATACGTCATAACAGAAAAAAATATATGAAGAAAGACAACCGTTTTCGCAAGTTCATACACACCACTTGGTCCCATCACGATTCCTAAAAGAACAATAAGAAACTCCTCACGGCAGACATTTCACGGTTTCGTATCATCTGTTTCAACAACATGAATTTAAGCAGTCTTTTACCATCTAACATAAGACTCTCTTTAACTTAAAAAATATCCACGCAAATATGTATAAAGATTTTTCTAAGATTGAAAAATCTATTCGCACTTTTATGAACAAAATTTTCTTCAGAGAAAAGATCTATTAACTATATATACGGTAACATATTCAAATAACATTATTAAACACACGTGAAAAAATTAAAGCTTTCTTTGTGAGTTTTTTTTTTTGTTTCGCTAAAAGCACTTATCTTCTCTTCTTATATAATAAGTCTAATTAAGTGAGCCTATTTGAGTATTAAAAAGCAAGCATAACTATATGTCATGTCTCTTTAATTTTTTTAAAGCTGTCATTTTCCGTGCGGTTATGACATTAGTGAAAAGATTTGTATTGTCTATCTCTCGTCGACTTATGTTGAATCATTGTGACCGACTGCAAGCTTATTTAAAAAGAAAGAACATATTTCGAATTTTAATAAAAGCAAATGCTACGAGACAGAAACACATTTAACACATTAATTGATTGGAAAAGTTTCATGTTTATTATTTTAAGTTTTTTCATCTTGTGCACTCGATATGAGTCCCACATGTTGCGCGAGAAACATCGAATCGCTATTCCACTTCATGCCAGACATGATTCTGTTGATCTGTGGGTATTGACTACGTACCTTCAACCATTCGATGTCTCAAAAAGATCATTTAAAGATTTTAAAAAAAAGTTCAAATATTTTAATATCTTTGAACCTTTTTCTGTCCAACAATGTGTTGAATACTATTTTCGTTGTTCAGGCTATCATCATCATCATTTATTCTGTCATATTTGTCACAATGTTTCGACCTTTTTCACGCGGTTAGAATGTCGAACTAAACTGTTTATTTTATTGTTCTAGTTCCATGTGACATGTCTACTGATGTCAGTTATACCCTCTCTACAAGTTCTGCACCGACTTAACCAGGTATTGAACTTACACTCTTTGGGTCCTGTCACTGGATCTAACCAACACTTTATCCACTGTGTCATTTGCACTTGAGGGAAACTGTTATAAAACTACTATCGTCAGAATGTGTTGAATGTGTTTCTGTCTCTTAGCATTTGTTCTCATTTTCGATATTTGCTCTTTATTTTTGACGAACTTTCTATTTACTAGTTGAAGAACTCATTGTCGTATTCTGAAAAAAATAAACCTGAAAATAATAATTCTGTAAAAAAAATCATCATCTTGTAATTCGAATGAATGGACGTTTCGATTATAATCAAATGCGAATTTATGAGTTATATACAATTGCCTATAAACTGCGGGGAATATAACTGACTGATCACTGCTCAACTTGAACTTTTAAAACAAATACACATCTTTTTCGGTTTATATAAACTTTTGCATAAGTGTCTCTGATTGTAAGAAGGCCTGCATTAGATAGTGAATAATATTATGTAATAAGAGATCCCCATTCGTATAAGCATTTGGTAATATTGAAGAAAATGATAATGTCTTTACTGGACAAATGAAGCATAATGCATGTATTCCAGAATTAGATTACTGGTCTCATATACAAGCCCTATATTCATGAGACGGTGATGAGAGATGCCATGTGAAGATAAAGGGTAGACGATTGTATTGATTTGTATATCAAAAGACCCACGGGTTACATAAAACAAAGAGAATAATCATTGTGTCAGAAACTGCATCAAAACTGACAAAGCTACATGAAGAGAAATGAAATAGAGCGAACTGTTTCTATTCCATTAGGTATCCGTTTATCTCGCGCGATAACGGTAGCGCCGTGCATGGTCAAAATTTACCCCTTTGGTGGTCCGACTGGTGTGATCTTTCCGGGTCGTAGGCCTTGGCGATGTTATATGTTAGGCCGTGCGTTGGCCAGACTATATGGATCCCCTCAGGTTATTACATTTGGGTCAGGTTTTACTGCGGGAATTACCGCAAAGTTCTCAGTTTTGGCACAGGCACCTTGCGGCTCCAACTTTGCTAACTTCATTTACTTACATAGTCTTTTCTGTGTTTTGAAGCGGAGGGTTGAGAATAAGGGTATTCATTCCGCTAGATAGACTGACTTTGCTTGACTATTGGACTCCATCTACCCGACGCATCTGGTTATGAAACGGGAGTAGTTCGCCTTAGCATATTTACCGGCTTGTAGCTGGACTTACTTGTATAAAATTAGGCATCCGTTTATCTCCCGCGATAACGGTAGCGCCATGCATGGTCAAAATTCAGTCCTTTGGGGGTCAGACTGGTGTGACTTATCCCGGGCGTAGCGCTTGACGAAGTTAAATGTTTGGCAGTCCATTGCCCAGAATATATGGACCAAATCTCGGCCGTAACGGCAAGTTTCAAAGGAATACTAGGTTATTACATTTGGGGCAGGTTTGGCTGCAGCAATTGGCACACAACCACTTTCGGGGCTCTACTTCAGGTTTTCTAGCTGCATTTTCTTACATAGTTTTTTTTTTGTTTTGTTATAATCACAAGGAATCGGAGGTTTGAAATAAGGGTATTCATTCTCCTAGATGGACTGACCTGTTGAACTATTGAGCTCCATCTACTCGAAGAAGCTGGTTAAGACGCGTGAGTTGTTCGCCTTCGCATATTTACCGGCTTGTAGCTGAACTTCGTTGTCAGAATCTATGCGCCACGCAGGCCACGCAAGCGTTTTATGGACATTTTATTTTATCTAATACAATAGATACAGCATTATAGCAGATGTCACTCATGCTAACACAATGTTGAAATTATAAACCATACATCAGGGGATGTTACTCTATAAGTACAATATATATATGATCGAGAGGAACAGTTAAGCACTAAGAACAGTGCAAATGAAAACAATTCAGCGAGGCAGATGCATAGTATAATCAGAAAAGAAAAGTTAGAGAAATAGATAAAATGCATTTGAATTTTGGAATATTAAAAGAAAAAAAAATGTAATCTACTAGACATATTGTAGTCATTGTAAGCAATTAAAATAAATTCTTTACTGACTTTTGAAATTATATATTCAATGTTATTTTTGTAAAATGCTTTGTCTTTTCAGAACCTAAGCGATTTCAATTCTCTACCCTTTACTTTAAGTATTATCTGCGAATTATTTTTTAATTTCTCCCAAAGCAATTCAATAAAGCCACTAAAATGCAAGGATTACTAAGAGTAAAATAACAGAAGGAAAAAAAGAGAACATTGTTAAGGGGAAAGGTAACATGAATTAAGAATACACGAGGTAACGATTGAATTTGCATTTAATTCTTGAAGAACAAATTTGCCTGGGAAGCAAGACTCTGGAAGTGGTTCCCAAAAGCGATAAGTGCGAGGGAATATACCGTTATCATAAAGTGTGCAAATCTCTCATTGGAGAAGTAAGTAGCACATTATTTATCATCTCTCAGTTGCGTCTATGTTCTTGGGCAGATTGCACTCAGGGGCGACTCCGTCAAAGGAGAGAGTCGCAACTGAGGAAAATTATACTGGGAGGTGCCCAACCCAGGGAAACAGGTGCCCGCGGCCGCACCCTCTAATTGCACCAGAGAGAGAGAGAGAGAGAGAGAGAGAGAGAGAGAGAGAGAGAGAGAGAGAGAGAGAGAGAGAGAGAGAGAGAGAGATCGGTGCTTGCACCGAGGCCAGCGCAATCAAGGTTTGCGGGGACGCGGGCAATTTTTTTGCCTAAACCGAGAATACGTGCCCGGGTTTCCACCTTAAAAAAATGGATTGTGTCACTACTCGTCTTAGTGGGGAGGCAAAGTAAATACCTACCATAAATTTATTAAGTGATGGTGTTGAATGTAGAATAAACCGTTTATTCTATATTCAACACCATCACTGATAAGACACCAGAAGTGCTGAAACAAAATGCCTTTTTTTGTAGTGATATTATAACATATTTATGTAATAATTTTCGAATATTTTTTTTGGCTCTACCCTGTAATGAACGCTCTTTTAAGAATAGTATTTTTTTGGATTATTGGAATTTATTCCGTATACACCAAACCTATATATATATATATATATATATATATATATATATATATATATATATATATATATATGTGTGTGTGTGTATATGTATATATATATATATATATATATATATATATATGTGTGTGTGTGTAAATTGCCATAACTAAAGATATGCGATAAAATCCTGTTGTTTACTTCGAGGTTCTGAATTCAGAATATTCCTTCTTCTTGATAGGCGGATAGCCAAATTCTACACATAAATCTATTCTAGACGTCTATGTAAGTTATTGGAGCAATTGGAAAATCTTCAGTAAATCTTCTGAAGCGGATGAGTAAATTCGGAAAATTTGGATGAATTCGTCAACCTTGGATCTAAAATCGGCCAAAAATATGAAACCCGTTTTGAGATATATTTAATTTTTACGCAGTTTGGTATTCCGAACTGACGATACTAAATCTCAGTAAAATGCCGTCATAAACAATATGTGGCTATATAATAATCCTAAGTTATATACAATAAGAATACGTACATTATGAAGCTGTTTGGGCCGTTGTAATTTATTAGTAACAGTAATATAGTTAGACCTATAACAATCATTCTAAAACAGATATGCTAAAGATAACTTGATTGAATGAGAGAAAGAAAAAGATAGCACGAAAAACATAAAAAAATACACATGATTGTTAAATGATAGTTCAGTTGAAAGAAAGATTTTTAAATACAGAATTATGTAAAGAGCGTATTTGGTTATTTTGTTCTTTGCATTTCGAAGTGTTTCAAAAGTTTCGGCTTAAGAAGTGTTTCACCTACCGCCGAAAAGGACGGACGAATTCACAATCAGTTGATGTTTACGTAAAGAAACACCGGCAGCTGTTATAGAAAACGATTACAAAAAGGTAAAAATAGAATTTTAAAATTTGAGCTGAAATCTTTTCTAAGGCGCTTAAGATGAAGTAAACAAAAGTAGCTAATTGGAGCCAGCCAGAAACAATAAGTTAAGATTAAAACCAATGCAAGCTCATTGAAATACACACACACAGACATATAGACGCTTACACACTTGCAGAATCTCTTGAACACTGTCGCGTTTATCCTCTGTAAAGTGTACATTAATGCATATTGCATTAATGTATGAACGGACTTACGTAAAGAAAAGGAAACGTTTGTGCGTATGTATATACAGTGTGCGGCAGAAATATCTCCCACATAGTGCTAAGACGTTACAGACAATGGTATTTTCACCTCGCTAATATTCTACCTTTATGTGAGAGGTATTTATGGGATGTATATATGGGGATTATTTCTTCCACAATGGGTATAATACATATACAAAATACAACTAGAATATTATACGCAGAACACACGCACACAGACACACACATAGGCACGAACGCACATATATATAGTAAATGTATATAATATATTTAACATCTGTCGTTGAAACTTTCATGTAGACTTGTAGAATATAGTTCTTCTAAACATGGCTAACCATGGCTAGACAATGAGTACAGTACCTAGTAATAAGAGTGTGCTTCATGTTTAAACATAGATAAGAAGGATAAATGAAAAATTAAAATAAATATGTAAAACAAATTAAATCACATCAATTAAATAAGTAATGAAATTAAGTTAATCATAACAGATTAAATAGAAACAAACAAATCAACTAGATTCACAAACATCGAATGCACTCAGAAACACAAGTAAACTAAACAATAAGAGTTAATAACAAATAACAAAGTAATCAACCATAAAACTAACAAATTAAACAATAAAATATTTACATTATTTACAATATTCGGACTGTTATCTTCATTGTTATCACCATATTGACAAGGTCGGACATGGCGATGACGATGATAATGAGGATAAATGTCTGAAAAATATAAATAGTCATAGTACCTCATCTCAGAGATACAGACAGAGAATATATATATATATATATATATATATATATATATATATATATATATATATATATATATATATATATATATATATATATATCGTTTTGGAGAATTTTTCTTTGGCTCTGAGCTTGAATTCTAGACGATTGTTTTCGCCTCAATTTCATGGTCTTAGTTCTTCTTTTTTATCCCTTATTTTTCCTTGGGCATTGGTTGGTTCAATTACAAGCCAAAACACCTAATGTTTTTCAAAACGAGTATAACTATATATATATATATATATATATATATATATATATATATATATATATACGGACTATATTTGGAAGTTAAAAAGAAAAAAAACGGTAACAGCCCACGAATATACCGGAGTAAATGGAGAAGGGTCAAATCTGGTATGACTAGCAGTAACAGTACCTGCAAATTGTGCCAGGAGGAGAATTTGGTGATTGTAACACCTCCAGATCGTGCAAATTTTTTAAATGAACGATCAAGCATAATGTCGAAATGCCGAAATATAAACAAGTATATACTCGGCATTGACCAGCCGGGTTCAATGGTAATATATAATTTTTTCCACAGCGCTTCCCCTTCTTGATTTTCGGTAATCTAATGTGGTTAAAAAGAACATTGGAGTGTGTTGAAGAATATAATTTGCCTTGCTGCCTGAGGATACCTCATGATTGAAACCCAGGCAGTACAGAATGTAAAATATTTTCAGCTTTTTATACTATTAACCTGCTCTCCTAGTTCAATATCTGATCATTTTTTTTTTACCTATATCCGTCTTTGGCGTGGTAACTTCGTGGCCTCTTTTACATACGTTTTGTATTTGTTTATATATATATATCATCATCATTATCATCACATTTATAAATTAATTGAATCCTACTTTGGAGTCACAGGTTTAAAATAGTACTACATAATACTCAAATGGATTGGTCATATAAGCATATTAGTATATTAGTATAAATGCATATCGTTCAATTTATCAATGTGAGATTCCCGATATTAGTTGTGGATTTACTTGCTAATTATATGAATTATCTTACGGTGAAAGATTAACATTTGTGAATATAACCACTCATAGCTGATATTTGACATCCATCTATAGACCCCTCTTTCACCTCATCATTATCTTGTTTGTGAGCTTAGAATTCTAGATTTAAATGGCAAAATATTCCCGAAATTAATTCTCAAAATGATCCCCGATCGGTGTTGGTGGGTTAATACGCCCAAATTCCAACCTGCATTTGCTTGTGACGCATGTCAGAATAATCAGCTGTCGCCGTGCAGTAGTGGAAGTTGTATGTGTCTATTTTATACTTTCGGAAGAAAATGTGTAAGGAGCTGCTGAAGCAGTGGATTAGCATAGTTTCTGTGAAGATAAAAATGTGATGTTTAAAACTTTTGTAGATATTACTAGCGAAAAATTAGGCTTATTAATATGACCTGATATAGGTCAATTATTTTTTAATGTTTCACACAGGTCAAAGAAGGGTGAAAACTTATACATGAAGACGCAAGAATTAGACAGAAAGTACCCATGAATATATTGATAGCCACAGTGGCTATACAAACAGAAGAACCAGTAGACATAATGGGTTAGTGAAACAGCATGTTAAAGGGACTTAAGAAGAGAGAGTGTGTACACACACACAGTGTTTACTCATTCCCCTACGAGAATGAGATGTGACACAAGGTCGGATTAATGTGGGGACTCGAGCGCGTACAGTCGGGCAGGGACAAAAATTCCCCTCAGCCCCCGCAACCATCGCATGCGGTGGCCTCGGTGCGAGCACCGACCTCTCCCTCTTGTGCAATTGGAGGCGCGGCCTCAGGCAGCTGTTCCCCAGGGCTGGGCACCTCTTCAGTATAATTTTCCTCAGTTGCCCCTCTGTCCTTTGACAGAGAAACCCCCGCGCACTCTGTCCAAGGACAGAGACGTAACTGAGAGATAATAAGAAAACGTGAAATTACCCCAAAAAAGTGATTTACACAGACACACACACACACACACACACACATATATATATATATATATATATATATATATATATATATATATATATGTGTGTGTGTGTGTGTGTGTGTGTGTGTTTATATTGTTTGGATTGTTGTTCCCCACGAGGTTTCGGCCGTTGTACGCTCTGATCTTCATCAGGTGTTTGGAATTTCGAACTGAACACTTTATATCATCCACCGCGGTAGTTTGTTCTAGTACTACGTACCTTGCCTCTTCCAGATGTTTCACTTATCGCCCAATAACTCAAGTTAATTTTTTCACTTACTGCAGTAGCCAGGTATTCAACTCACAAATATTTGGGTCAAATCAATTGATCTAACCTACACATTTATCCACTGTTAGATGTTGCCTTGAAACATCTTTATATGAATTTTTGGAACTTATCAATTTAATGTACCAGTAACCATTTTTTACCAGAACTCAAATTGTAATTTTATTGTTATTATTGCTTTTCTCTACCTCTCCGTATTAGTGGTTCCTTTATTGCATTCATTCCTATGCTTTGCCGATTAAGAAGATTTTTGTGGCCTAACATATATGCTGATTCCTTAAGTTTTCGTATTTTCCAGTGATGTTTCAACCTCGTTCCACAGTGTGCGTTGATCTCCTTCTTTCCTTCATATGTGTTCAGCTACGCCTGCTCGTATTACGGTTTTACCTTAGGCCTGTTTTTCACTTATATTTCTTACCACAGCTGCATAGGATGACGTAAACACAGTACTTAAGCATGTTCTCCTCTATGCGGCGGGGGATATACCAGGAAGAGGTGTTAGCGAAGTGTCGAACTACCCCTGAAGGTCGTCCTGTATGTTATATGGACCACAGATATGCTGTATTTTTTTTCGATAATCCCAAAACATAGAGTAGGCAGACCGAAGCTGGTTTCTGTGTGTTTTATCTTCCTGTAATCTTCTATCCCAGTTTATCGGGGCGGCTGCCCAGACAAACTGAGATAGAAGAATACAAGGTAACAACTACTCAGAGTAGTAGTTATGTTGTAGGGTAAAGCTTATACTGATCATTTCTTGATCAAATGTCACTGGGTCACCAATTATGACTTTTGCTCAATGTTGTAATCAAAGGACAATCCCTTTCTTTACACTGCATTGGTAGCGGGAGTTAAAGTTGATTTATTGTCCTGTGAATGTCGGTTTGCAGTATACCAATATCATGAACCCATGCACTGTTCGATATATTAGGACAAACAAGAAGGCGAATTTATTGTCGTTTTCTCTCTGTGTTGTCAACTGTATCGATGATCATATTGAGTTCACGTAGTCCAGTAGTAGCTGTTTGTGTGCTGTTCGTGTACAGAAAATCAGCTCCTCCATCAGGTTATCTATTGGTATGCTTTTCCGTTCTTCTAGGGATGATACCGAGGTCAGTATGTCCCTGACTACCGATGATGCTTCTTTCGTGGTTACCTTGTTGAACAAACTCGCCATGTCCAGGCTCATCATCTGGTTGGATTGGATGGAATCATCTTTCATTATTCTCACAAAGTAGACAAAGTTTCGGACATATAAGGGTACAAGGAAGCGGCTCACAGCGACTGTCCAACTGTTAGTATGACGTAGATAAAGATGAGGCAACTGTCCAAACAATGTAAATAATGTAAATAATTACATTACTTCATCTCAGAAATATATATATATATATATATATATATATATATATATATATATATAAATATATATATATATATATATATATATATATATATATATATATATATATATATATATATAATTGACTTGATATTATATTAAAACACCGAAAGTATAGAACAAATTAGGATATAAAATATTCTGCTACCGAGGTTTCTACGAATGAAGCTTTCCTCAAGGACCCATATATATATATATATATATATATATATATATATATATATATATATATATATATATAATAAACGTGAACATTAAATCAACACTTAGAATCGACAGTCTATTTCATGCTAGACGCAGTCGTCAGGCCGCAGTGGCTATCGCCTCTAAGTGTTGACTTCAATGTTCACTTTTATATCTACACACGCCCTATCCCTGATATTGAGCACTTCATCTCCTAAATATTGCACACCTTAAGACTAAAATTTCTTCTATATATATATATATATATATATATATATATATATATATTCTTGATTATTCGTTATTAGTTACATTTGAGTTTGAATTTCTAATGCTTAATTTAATTGATTAATATTTATCAGTGAATCAAGTGCATTAGCAAGCAAGCCGATTATACTGAAATATCAACTGATGCTCTATACAATTTTTTTTATTTTGTAATCATTACATTATGGATTCATAAGGTTCGTAAGTATAAAATGTTTCCCCCTACTCTGATACGCCCGCCCGCCTGTTGGCGTACACACGTGCATTAACCAACATATGTTTGGGTGCAGAAATGCAAGATATGCCTTGGTGTTTGTATATTTTTTTATGTTAGTCTAATTATCTTGGCGTGTCTCTCTCTGCTTTATTATTTCAACGGAGCAATAATGTTTGACCTCTACAGACGGAGGCGTAGTATCAAATGTGATAGGCTCATCAAGTGAAGACCAAACTGATTTTTGACGGAGAAATTCAATATATCTCAAGTTAATGTTCAATGTAACGTGGAAGGTTGAATGTTTTCGACGAGTAGCGCTTGGAAAAATGAATCCTGTTGATTCGGCTGCAATCTGATCTCCTTAACACTAACTGAATTCCATCAGGAATCTATGAATATAAATTCGATTCACTTTTATATACGGATATCTGATTTCGTCTACTGCTGCATTTATTATGTGCCGAAGCGTATAAACATATATATAAACATATATAAATATATATATATATATATATATATATATATATATATATATATATATATATATATAAATGGTATGAAATATTTACTTTTATTTTAACCATTTCTTTTTGCGCATTTCGTAACATTGTAAGTAGTTTATATATTTCTGTTTTTTTTTTATCATAACATAACAGATCGTTAAATTTTCCTACATTTTATTTTTTCGGCAGCGTGGCTCAGAATAAAAAAAAAGTAGCTTTAAATATCATCTACAACTATTGGTTGTTCGTTCAGCTGTTGTATTCTGGAACACTTGCATGTCTTTTAGTTTACCAACTGATGTGCCTATTTGTATTATATCTTGATTAATCTATGAACATTTCAGACGACGCTTGTATAATTAAGAAGCGGGTATTATGTGAATTTTATCATTTCGTATTTGGCCATAGAAACCAATGTATATATGCCGTACTTCAAAGAGTTGCCGAATGTAATGACATTAATTATCGTTTTTTCTAGCGATTTGGTCATATTAGCGTCCTGTTTGGTCATCATTCAGTTCTTTGCTGATGAAACTGGAATTTGCTCTCTATGCTGCCGTGTGGTTGATGGTATATGGAGATCGTGCTCTGCCCAAACTACATGACCTTAGGATCACTTCCATAGACTTTTCTGTCTTTGGATATGCAGAGGTTTAAATTAGGGTTTTCCTTCCCATAGAGAGACTGCCTTCCTGACCTGTTCAGGTCCATCTACATGTACACTGGGAAAATAAAACAACAACAATTCTAAGAAATTCTATTAAAATTAATAAGGAAAATAGTTTATATAACATTGCATTTTGTAGTCTTCTCATGTCATGTCTAGTTCTTTTTTTATAAATTATTTCTAGCTTTATTATATTTATTTTCGGGGGAGCCTTTTGATTTTTTCTGTTCAAAACAATAAATTTTAATAAGTTAAGAAGATATACGCCTATTATTTCATATATTTATTCCCGAACGTTGTTTAGCGAAAATTAGTCCAACAATAAAATATATTTCTCCACGGACAACCGAGACAATGACGTGCTGATGAGAGTCATAAATCATTCAGGTTAATAATGAGAGAGAATGAGTTTCTTGAAACGCCATTTTTACCCACAACAACTCTTTCTTTCACATTGGAATTTTCCTTTCAGTCACAGATATATCGTCATTTCAAGCTGATTATATTTGAGATAGCGCCAGTATCTAAATACGCAACGGAAAAATGAAAAAAAATATATTCTATAATGTAAAGGAAGACAGTCACAACAGTAGATCTTACATGGTGGAAGCACTTCTCTCAAGCTACTTTAAACACGCGGCCTGAAAACTGCGGACCACATCACAGAATGGATCCTTTCTGGAATGGAGAGCTTTATAGGCAAAATTAATTCCAGCAAATACTGAACAGTGAGCCCTGGTTCACCCCTCAATACTCACCGTAAACACAACCTCAATATTTATCACAAGCAGCGGTGCATTTCGACACTTAACGCATTCAGAACAACTCGATCCACGGCAACGTTGGAGAAACAAAAACAAAGTGGATCCCGACAGTTCCTGAAGATCACAGACCTTATTAAAAATGGAAGCAAAGTATGTGTGCGTACTATTTGAAGTGTCCTATCTACCTCGCCAGATAAGGCGAAGATTTTCGTCGCAATCTTTGAATCTAACACAACATTAGAAAAAAAAATGGACATCCCCTTTTTCACTTCCCCTGATTCAATGAGTAGAATCTCAGTAATATTTTTATTACAGGCTTAGAAGTCTGAAGACTCATAAACAAAATTTGAGCCTGAAAAAGCCACTAGACAAGAAGGAATCCCAATGGTTGTCCTTAAGTATATCAACCCGGAACTATCCCCGGTCTTAGCAAAGTGATTCAACCACAGCTTAAAGGAGAATCCTTCCCTAATTTGGGCAAGGTGGCTATCGTATGCACAGTTTTGAAGAATTCAGGCGAGCGATCACCCAGAAATCAGTATGAACACATCAGTCTCGTCAGAGTTGAAGGTTTAAGGTAACTGAAATGAAAAAGGATGCTTATACACAAAATCAGAAACAGACATTTGAAATATTTATGACACATATTGAGGAAAAAAGGGTTTAGGGGAATTTGATACACACATGGTATAGTGAAGGAAAAATTGATAATCAGCAACAGGGAAGAGACTTGAAGCAATATAAATGTAGCTCTACTGAAGGATACTGAGAATACCATATGATGAATATGTGAGTAATGAAGAACTGTTAAGTAAACTGTAAACAAAAAGACAGTTGTACTTAAATCAGAAACAGCCATTTTAAAAATACATGACAAATATTGAGGAATGATGTATTAGAGAATTTGGCACTCACAGAATATACTGAAGGAAAGATGGACAGAGAGAACCAGTGAATGAGAAAGCACGACAGGGAGTGGTGTTGAAATAGATTCAATAAGAGTTGCTATTTTTATTTCAAGAATAACATTATTAAAAATTGTAAGCTATTTTGAAAATACGTTAATATGCCTTTGGGAAAACC
>CAHIKZ030005449.1:90000-120000 GCA_903632075.3 Acanthosepion pharaonis
ACATTGTGGATACTAAAGAGAGAGCATGTGATCAACAAGATAATATTCATGAAGATGGAAACAATAGGTACATTATCGCTGAGAAGTAAATTCCACTCAGACAGCTTCTTTCCGCGAAACATTACTGTATTGAATCGACTCCAAAGAGGATGCTCCCCCGAACAGTACAATCTTAACCTATTCTAGGGCTAATCGTTATCTTTCCCACCTATCCCTTCAAAGCGATTCATAACATAAACATCTACATCGATACAGGGTTGTTACAGATGGAATAACATTTTAATAACCAAAACCACTGTTATTGAAAGAATGGTCAATACTGAGTAGCGCAAATAATATTTACTCGAAATTATAACCTACGCATGTTATAACATCACTACAAAATTTGCAACTTTGATTTCACAATTCTTGTGTCGTATCACGTGATGGTGTTGATTGCAAAATAAAAGGTTTTAAGAGTTCAAAAACCAACCAAACCCCTCCGTAGGGAAAACATTGGTACGTAAATTATAATGATCAATCAGAATAAATGTATATGGTAATTGAAAATAACGTGACAACATACCCTAAGTAAAATATGTTAGTGCATTAAAGATTAGATTAAGCCAATATAAAAATTAAGCTTTAATTTCACAGTTAAATTTAAGATTAAAAATTACAAATGACAAATTTTAAATTTAACCGAGCATTAAGCTTAATATTATTACAAAATTATTAAAAAAAAAAAACAATTAGAAAAATATATTTTATTCTTCTTAGCTAAGTGCAAGTTTATCAGTTAAGTTCGACGCTGATGTAAGCAGTATGTACGATCGCAACGCATATTTGATACACGGAAATCCGAATTCAAATAAGGTGACAGGTAGGAAGGAAATTTTTGAATGACAAAGATATTTACATAATAATACACAAAAACGTATATATAATCAAATATATGAGCACGCATATATAAGGACGAATATTCGCACAGAAAATAGAAGAAAGAAAAATTTAAAAATATATATATATATATATATATATATATATATATATATATATATATATATATATATATATATATATATATATATATATATATATAAAGAATACAATAAGAAGAAAATAAGAAGAATAAGGACAAACTTATAAAAAAAAACATGCAAAAGAGAATTATGCCAGACACATGTAAAGAGTCTATGTAAAATTAATATATATATATATATATATATATATATATATATATATATATGATCACAAACATCAAATTAACAATCTATATTCGATTAGATCGCTGGCAAATAAGGGTAGGTTATGAATAACGTCTATGATCCGGTTAAAATGATAAAAAATAAAATACAGATACATAAATATAAATTAAGTAAAGAACCAATAATAATAATAATAACAATAATAAGAAATACTTACAAAACGATTCTATCATCACTCATAATATTACTATTCATATTGCAAGGAAAGGGTGAACTATCTCTATGTTTAACCATAAGTTCATTCCTTTCATTTAAGAGAAAAATCCTGTCTTTAAATCTAATAAATCTAATTAAAATATACAACATTTCATTGAGACAAAGAACACATAGTGCGTATAATGAATTACAGGTTCGAGCTCTCCTAATTAATTCGCGTCTAACTGTAGGAGTTTTGTTTTTTTCTCTTTTAAACTCCAAAGGTAACTGGGTAACAAAGTACTATTTTTATAGGTACTGTTATTGAAGGATTGTACATGTTGTTACCAACGGGTTTTAAACGAATCTTTATTGCTTTCAATGTAATTTTTTCAATAATCGGGTTTTCAAATATATAAATATTACTAAGACAAACCAGAGACCTAGTTAAGCAATTATTTTGTAGTGGGCAATTGTTGGAATTCCTAAAATTATATATGCTGGTATTATTATTATTATTATTATTATTATTATTATTATTATTTACTGCACCATTGCAATACGTCATGCTTTTTGAATTTTTGTACATGTTGAAGACTCTATTATTAGGTTTTTAATTATTTTTTCAATGTTGTCTGAACATCAATAGGTTAACTGTTTTATTATCATTAAATAATTTACTAAGTAGGTTAGCTTTGGGGAAATGATTATTAATACGGTTTAAGGATTTTTGTACTAATTTAGTTTTAACCATTTTGTTGAATGGGGGAGTTAACTAGCTAACCCTCTTCATATTATGCTCATTAATAATGGGATTTCTGTACTCAATAGTTGTACCTTTATAACTACTATGGTGGTTATAAATGTATTATGTAATGGGACTTCTGCATTTAATAGTACTTCTGTGGATTCCTTTAGTATTATTTCTACAATTGAAAGCCCGATTTTTAAAGAATTTGGCATTGGAAGCACAAAACATTCGTTTAAAATTCTTTGGCATCATCATGTTCCATCCTTCAATAATAGTACCTATAAAATAGTACATCGTTCCCCAAGTATTTTTGGATTTTAAAAGACAAAAAGAAAACTCTTACAGTTAAATGGAAATTAATTACGAGGGCTCTAACATGTAATTCCCTATACGGACCATGTTAAAAATTTCTCGTAATGAAAAATTGGAAATTATTATATTTAAAGACAGGATTGCTTTCTTAAATCAAAGGAATAAAGTTACCGTTAACTGTAGACATAGTTCACCCTTTACTTTTCCATACGAATAATAATATTATGAATAATAATAGAATGGTATTGTAAGTTTGTATTATTATTATTATTATTTTTATGTATGGGTTTCTCTTAAATATATATATATATATATATATATATATATATATATATATATATTGTTTTATTTTTTATTGTGACCGTATGATAGACATTAATTAAAACCTACCCTTAATTGCTTTGCGAGTTAATCTGACATAGATCGTGTGTGTGTGTGTGAGTGTGTGTGTGCGTTGTGTTTATTTCTGTATATATATTCATATATTTTGATATATATGGGTACGTTTATGGGTTTATGCATATATATATATATATATATATATATATATATATATATATATATAAAAGTGTATATATATATATATATATATATATATATATATATATATATATATATAAATATATATAATTATTTATATATTATATGCGCGGTATTTATTAAAAAGCGCTCAATATCAGAGATAGAGCTAACATATTTGGTTGGATTGATGTGAGTTTGTGACCCTGGGTTTCACGCTTTTGCGATCGTCATATGTGTGTGTGTGTGAGTGTGTGTATGTGTGTGTATCTGTGTGTGTGTGCGTGTGTTTCTTTTTTCATTGCCTTATCTATAGCCCGGTATCTTTATTTGATTCTCTTTTTTATCTATATGCCTGTTTGTGTAAGTACAATATTGACGGTCGGTTTGTGTTGATTTATTAGTCTATTTATGCTAGAACTTTGGCGAATTTGATGATTTGTATATCGGTGTGTGTGTCTGCAATTGCTTGTAGATGGTTTCCCCTGCATATACATGTGTCTGGCATAATTTTCTTTTACGTGGTTTATTATATGTTCGTCTGTAGTTCTTCTACGTTTTTTTTATTTTATTTTATTCTTAATTTTAATTTTTTAAGTATATGTCCAAAATGTCGCGTCTATAATAACATCCAATAAAAGAGGAGGCCACACCGCGGCTTGTGAGCCACATGCGGATCTTTGACCTTCAATATGCAGCTCGTGAAAATATCTAGAATGAGCTCTTTTTTCAACACATGTAATATATAAGTTAAAGAAGAAATGATCAATCTTTATAATTATTCACTGGATGAAAACGTACTTTTAGTGTTCATCTCTATGTAACAAATGCGTATGTGTAAATTTTATTCATGGCTTCAGGCTCTCAAACATGTGACCTTTATCGTATATGACTCTTATATTAAGCCATTTTGTCCAGCCCTAATCTATAATAATGAAAATGAAAACAATAGCTAAAATACTCGGCGAACTTAGAGATCGATCACACTAAACTAAATAAGATAGGGTTGACTAACACTTTAATTATATTTTATCTTTTCTCAAATGGAATATATATATATATATATATGTGTGTGTGTGTGTGTTTCTGTGTGTGTTTCTGTGTGTGTGTATACGAGATCTTTTGAAAAAAAATGTCCAGTCATTACGAATAACTCACGGATTTGCTAATGCATCATAGGAGAACCTAATCTACAAGTGTATTTACTGGGTAACCATGGCATTATTCAGTCAATATTGAAAGGCCATAGAGTGATTTCCTTTTACTGTAAAGCGCTCGCATTCACAGTGAATATTCATTAAGGTTTAGTTGAAACTTGGATATTTGACCCTGGAATATATTCTACTGATTAAGAAAGCTTCCGAGGACGAATAATTGAGCGAATCCCACATAAAAGTTTGATAACGATTTCATCGGAAGTCAGTTGAAATTGATCCACGTTGTGCAAGGTGTTTAACAAGCACAACAACTAACGGACTGCAACAACAGGAAGTCAGTGATTGGCCGTGCAAGAATAAAAGGAGATCTGTGGATACTCTTGATTGTCCTGAAAGTATTCATCCATTACAAATATCTTGACAACCATTTCTTCACATCTCCCTGTAAGATTTGTTTTTTTCTTTTTTTCTGGCAAAACATCGCCTCTTGTCTTCACTACTCGTACCACTAAATTTCAGGTTCGGCTAGACGATATATGGCGTTGTGCATATTTACAATTACTGTTGAATGTAAGGAGATTTCAGCCCGTGGGCAAGAATAAAGAGAAGACTTTGCAGACTGTTTGAAACCAGAATGAGACATTGCGACTGCTGTGTCGAGACCGACGTGAATTAAATTGGTGTGAACTAAGTAGGTATTCTAATTCGATAGGAAATTCCATTTTCATTTTCATTTCCAACCAAAACGCAAGAATGAAAAAAATAAGGATTTTAGTGTTTTAATCTCTTCTCATGAAATCCATTGTACTAGCATTTCTGTTGTCATTACATGATTCTTCTTTTTCTTCTTCTTCTTCTTCTTCTTCTTCTTCTTCTTATTATTATTATTATTATTATTATTATTATTACAATTCTTCTTATTGCTTCGTTCATCAGCACATGCGTTACGCCCTACCAATAACTCGTGAATAATGGACTATTCCATTTTGTTCGCGAGAAAAGAAGGAAAAGACATATTGAGGATCATTCCTCTACCACCCAAAAGAAAGGCAATAAACCCACTAAGAAAAAAAGGGTTAGTGGCTAGTAGAAAATATGAGAAAAAAAAACTATTTCGAACGATAGTAAACAATAATATAACAGGGAAAAAAGATGGAAAATAACGATTGACATTGCATTATCTTTTCAATGTTGATTTTCAGTGTGGAATAGAAAGAAAGACAAAAAGGTTTATGGATTACACTCTCGTTTGAGAAATTCTGGAAATTCTGCCAAATTTACATGTTTTTATCGGTAAGCTCTTCCTTGTTAAAATAATTATCGGCATTGAAGATTCATGATGTTTATTGCAAGATCGGTTTAAAGTTGTTAAGCCAAAATTCTTAACAATGCAATGGTAGCCTGACACGTGGAACATCCACATTGCTTATTCAATTATTAATATTGCATTAATATTTCTCCGGTAATCCAAATTAGTAAAACCGTTAAATTTTAACGGAAACTTCTAGTTGTTGGTATTATTATTATTATTATTATTATTATTATTATTATTATTATTATTATTATTATTATTATTTCTGACAACTTTTCAAGGAATGTTATTGACCGACAGAATAGTTCTTCTCTGTGTAAATACATATCAACGAAACAGCGCCAATTTAGCTAATTAAAATATTGATTGCACATAAGATTTTATACAAATATATAGCAGCAAGAAAAAGATTAGCAACATACCACAATGCATCCAATCTAATTTTATTATAGATAGACGTTTCATACATCAGAATAAATTATAAGAGTCCAATTTTAAACATGATTTCTTCTACCCTCGAAGCAATCAATTTACATAGTTTTACATTCTTATAACGTTTCCTTTCCTTCTTTTTTTACTTGTTCCTAACAAGATATTTTTTTATACTGGAAAAATCAATGTCATTTGCAGTCATTTATTTTCAGAAGTGCGAAACCCAACGCTAGTCTTATCGCTGATCATGAAGCCATAAGGTACACACCAGGCATGAATTGAAGAGCTGATCATAGATGTGATAAACAACACGCTAGTTCATGGAAATTGGTAGATCTGCAATCGGAACGCTGAGAAGAACATGTTTGGCGTCCTTAATTGCCGCTCATATTAAACACGAAGAGAGAGCTGATAAAAAATTGGAAATAGAAATGATAATAATTTAAAAAATGAACCTGGTGAAAAATATTCCGTGATATTTTTCTTCAGTTGCACATGGGATATAACCTAGTTCCATTAAAATATAACATTTCTCTTCGTAGAAAAACCGACCAAAAATGACAAATGGGTTCATACAATGCCTTTTAAAATTATTGTTTATCATCACACAACTAACTTAAGCTATATCACGCGGTGTTTTGAATGGTAGACACACTACAATAGTTATCAATATTATTATTTAAAGTTCATCTTTTCTATATGAAATGTTTTTAATTTCAGTAGTTAGGAAAGTTGTTTACCACGATTTGTTCTGGGATTGATAGTGGTTTCCAGTTGCCTCCTCCACGTTGGTTTATGGAGACGGTAAGTGGTATGGTAAGACGGTAAGTGCGACACTGAGATCCGTAGACGTATTGGGATGGACAAGGACATATTCCAAAAGCTGGGCAGAGTACTACGAGACAGATTTCTTTTGTAACGAAGAAAAGTATACTGAACAATTACGTGACATCTTTCCTTCTTTAAGGCAGCGAATGTTGGACGATTTCCTCAAAGATGAAGAAGAGACTCGAGGCGACACAGATGTGGTTCTACAGAAGGACGTTAAAGATATTATGGACCGAGCGTGTAAGCAACGATGATATCTTAGATTGGTTGAAAACAAGGAGAAGGCTATTACTTAACATCAGGAAGAGGCAGCTGAAGTTTCTGGGATACATAACGAGGAAGTAGGGCCTAGAGAATCTGATACTCACGGGTCGAATAGGGGGAAAGCGAGACAACGGAAAACAACGCGTAATATACCTGGCGGACTTAAGCAGGTGGATGACAGTACGTGGTCTGTGGGAGGTGCTAGAGGGAAGGAACATGTTGAGAGCTGCAAAGGATAGAGGCAGATGGAGAACCATGATCGCCTGCATCCTGAACGATAAAAAGAAAGCTAAGAAAGAGTACTAAAAATAAGTGAGAAGAAATTATTGGATATCAATTATAGAAGGACAGAATGTGTAGCTGTCAGCAAGATGAGAACTACACATTCAAGATACAAATATCAAAGAAGTACAAAAATTTAAATATCTGTAAAGTGTCTTAGCAAAGGATGGAAATTTTGACACCGAAATTCGATCGTACATTTGGATAGAAGATGCTTTTTAAAAGCTTAATAACCGAAAGATGACAATCGCATGGGCCGAACGGGAGAGTAAGGAGACAATTTCAATGAAAATGGATGTAAAATTGACTCTTATAGTTAGAATCATGAAAAAGCCGTTGTAATGTGCAAAGAGGAAAAGTAAACTAACGAGGAATGAGCATTTGGCGAATTTGACACTCTCAGGATTCAAGCAGGATGGTCAGAGGGAATGAGCAAGTAACCTAGTTAGGAAACGTGCGCAAATCGATCGCAGACTACGGGGAATGAAACAACAAACATTACTAAGAGTTATAAAGGACAGGAAATAGTGGAGAGTAATGATAACTTACACCCTTGAAGCAAATGGCATATAGAGAAATTACGCGTAATCACTTATGGAATTAAAGTAGGCATACATATATAACTTAATAATGAGCTCACACCGCAAGTGTTGTGATGCTAACATTTCGCAGATAGCGAAGTGTATGTATCTTTCTATTAAATTCAAGAGAAAATTATCTATTCTACGCATTATTTTTTTTTATAGCTATCATTGTTTTTTTTTTTATTATTAATTATCCTGGTTAGCTCCTGATTTTCATAATTTATCAACTAGCATTTAACATCAATATTATAAATATTAGAGAACCATCCTTAATTACCCGTGGATATATATATATACTAAGTCGTATTTCAGTTGAAAACAAATTGAAGGAATTGCAAAATAAAATAAAGGAAAGACGACGACGCCAAATCGTAACTGAATTGACCACGTTTTAGTACCACTTACATTAAATGCTTTAAAGCGTGTAGAGTATATGTGTGTGTCGGATGAAATCAAGACTTCAAAATTAGTAACATCATTACTGACATTCGCTGCTATGTTCGCGTTGTGGAATTTCGAGAGTACGGATAATTTTGCACACACCCACTCAATGCGAAATGTGAAAATAATGGCTAATTTTAAAGTTGAAGGTGTACCCTCTGCCATGACCTTATATCCCTTTCAAAGAAGAGTTATTTTCGAGAGCATATGGATACACGGGGAGTCATGTAAAGAATACAATATCATGTGACGTCATATCTAAGGGGCGTACAAGTCTACTTGTGTCACTCATATTCTATATATTTATAAAAGTGTGTACATTAATGTTGATATTTCTATATTCATATTAAATGTTTATTTTTTTTACTTATTTTTTCTCGTATGTATATGAATCTTATAATAGTTATGAATGGGTATAAATGAAAAACGACGATATCTATTATTTGCTCATATTCATTCTAGAATTGTTGCACTATGTGGTCTGTGGCTCCTTCTGTTTGCATCAACGTTCTTGATAGGCTCCAGAGGCAGATGTGCAATATATTTGGCCCTGTTCTGGCATCTCGTCTACAGTCACTCTCTCACAGACGAGCCGTCGCCTCTCTCTGTCTTTTTTACAAATACTTTCATGGTAATTGCTACGAGGAGCTGCATTCGCTGGTTCCCAGACTTCATGAGTTCAAGCGCCCTACGAGGCTGGCATCCCGCTCTCACACTTTCACTGTCGAAACTCCTAAATATAGCCGTCTCTTCTATTTCAATAGCTTCATGTCTCGCATCTCTTGCCTGTGGAACTCCCTTCCCTACTCCAGTTTCCCTGAGAGCTATAATCTCCAACTATTCAAATGTAATGTCAATCGACTCCAGTTGCCTTGATCTATCCATTATCCTTCACCTTCTCTTTCCTCTATCACTCATATCTAATCTTGCTCCAAATCTTCTGTAACCATGTCCTAGTGGCTTCTCGCCTTGCTTGGGGGGGACGCTTAAAAAAAAGTTTCGAAGCATCTACACCCCGTAGAAGGGAGGGCATCACCCTTCTATTCCTCTTCTTCCTCCTCCTCCTCTTCATCATCATCTCCAGCATTATCAGTCTCACCGATATTCGGGGTTACCTAGGGACAGAACAAATAGACAATCACCAACCTCCACCAGGGTGATCTATTGGCGTTTACTTTCATAAGTTCCGGTATTGTAACTTCCTTCCAGTCTTTGATGTTGTCTCACCAGTTTTGAATTGCCGTCTTCACTTGCATTCGCTTTCAAGTGTCTTGCATGATGGTCTTCCAAAGGCAGTTATGCAACCTGTCATGACGTGGCCAAACCATGACGCTTAATAATGGCGAGGAAAGATTCCTGTCTGCGTACAGGACTTTTGACCTTGCTTCTTACATAGTCTTTGTTTTTGTGATCCCAGTAGGAGATACGGTGAAACTTCCCCAGGCATGTGTTCGTGAACGTCTGGATCATTTTATCTTGCTTCCCCCACGAATGTCCAAGTCTTACGCCTGTAGAAGAAGGTGTATACGACCATCTATTTGCAGAGATGAACTTCATTTGGAAGCTGATGTTGCTCTTCCATATCCTTTCCTGTTTGGCCATCACTGCTTTGCAGGTCAATTTTGTAAATGGGTTTCTCCCAAGGATTTTCAGCTGGACACGGCTTACAGTGGTTCGTTGTCCCTTGTGGGGCTCTCACGGGTGTGACTTGTACAATTCACCATTGGATTCTTTGTGTTGCGTTCTATTCCATATGCGCAGGACATTTCACCGAGTTTGTTAGTCAGGTCTTGTGGCTTTCTTTTACTGCTAGTCATATGGTGAATATTGCAGTCGCCGACAGAAATGAAAGTGTTGTGGTTGTGGAGGTTTTCGTGCATTATTCTCTTCAGAAACCGATTGTAGAGTGTTGGAGAGAATTGCATTTATTTGAATAATGTTTAGAGAACTACACTATATTCAAATAAAAGAGTTATGTCTATAGATTTATTTAATATTCCAGATGGAATGTATATATTATGAAATTATTTTGTATACGATATTTGCCTTTTTTGATCAACTGATTATGTAAATGTTGCAGCAAAACCATTTCGACATTTAAAACTGGAAGAATGGTGTTGATTATTTGGGATTTATAAAGCTACATTCTGATGGCAAGGTACAGTACGTGTTTCATATTTTGATGCCGGGAGCTGAATGTGTGTGTGTGCGATTGTCAGTACAATGCTTCCATATTGTTTTGATTAGCAACGGGGATCAAAGTGTAGCTCAGAGAATTTCTTAATCCTTGAAGAATAACAAGAAGCAGCAAGTGCATTGCGTGATGAAATTAGTGCTAACGTCAATTAACACTGCAGGATGGAAACACTAATAAATTCTGAAATGTTCCTAACTTTGGGAAAAATTGGACAATGATTCCTCCACCGACAAAGAGGTAACAAGCGGAAATGCAATGCTTAATTATGTGTGGCATTTGTAATTCAGTCACGTAAGAAGATTTTGAATGCTATCTGACTGAGGGACACAATTTCAGTTTTGCATGGTTTAGTGCAGAGGAAAAAAATTGCTCCATTCTCACACATACACAAGGCTTTTACTTGATATGCTACTGTAAAATGTTTTTATTTGTTGTACATTTTCAAATGTAAATAAAGAAAATATCACACATCTTTGAGATTTTAATAGAAGAAAAAAAATGACTAAAGATAACCTTTTCTCACTTCGTGTTGCCAGAAATGTTTTTTTTTTCTCACAGAAATAGATAATGCTACAACTACTTTTTAATTATTTGTTCATAATCATCATCATCATTCTCTAACCGTGTATAGTCATAGAGTTGCTGCCTATCATATACCTGATCAGATCTTTAAGTCTGTTTCTCCTGACAGTGTGACGGTTACACACCTGGCCCAGGGTCGAATCCTTTGGTTACGGCGCCAACGGTGACGTCGCTCCTCCTAGTCGCTCCTCCTGGTTCCAAGCGTGCCGCTCCAACCCCTTGGTTAGATGATCACCAGCCTCGCCTTTCCCAACTCGCTTCCAATACCTGGTTACTGAAGCAACTGTACTGATCTCCGGTCTGTCTACCCACGCTGTGTTTAGATCTTAGACAGACGGGACCAGCAGGGATTGGGGCCGATACAGTTGAGTCCGACGGGGGTGGCAAAACACATGCAAAAGAAAAAAAAACTCACGAGACAAAAAGATTGCTGATAAAAAAAAAAGGGTAACAACCTTTTATATCTAATGTCCGTTACATAAAAACAAAATTGTTCTCATTTCCCGACCCGCTCTGTGGACTATGGCACCAAGCTTCTATCACACAACCTAAAGATTTCGAATTGCCTACTCTTTAGAATTGTGTATGTCGGAGTGTGGTTTAGTTCGACACTGGGGCTAATTTCTATCGATCATTCGCAGTTGATTCTTCTCTTCGACTTGAGTTGTATTTCTTCTTCTTCGTCGACTTAGATAGAACTTCTCTTGTCTTCGACTTGGGCTGGATCTTCTCTGCGACTTTCGAGTAATCTTCTTCTTTGTCCACTTGGGCTGGAAGTTCTCTTGTCTTCGACTTGGGTGGAAGGATTTCTTGTTTCGACTTGGGTGGAAGGATTTCTTGCCGCAACTCAGCCGCTACTCTCTGTCGTCCGAGGTGATCTCTTCTCGCTGCCGTCCGGGGCTGAACTGATTTTTTGTCGATTGGGGCCCTGCTTTTATTGACGCCGCAGCAAGCCGGGGGGGTGGGTCTGTCGGCGTCAGGGGTTTCTCAATAATTCCAATAGCCGCATTATTTCTGTCTTCTCATTATCGCTATTGTTTTCACCCCTACTTCCTCACAGTGCTTTTGGTGGGGAGGCGCACACCCATCTTTCCCGGTCCCTCGTATGTCAGGGTGACCGCTCTCGACCAATGATTCCTGATCGAGCATTTCTCCTCCTCTCTCCTGTATGCCACGTGACCGTTTCCGACCAATTGTTATTGATCGAGCATCCTTTCTCCCTCTTTTCGGGCGTGGTTTACATCGTTCTTGTTCTAAAAAAGCAAAATCCATTTTGCCCTTTTTCGCACGTACGAAAAAAATGACAATCTTGGCTTTTTCTCACCTGGGCTCTGTCAAAACAGCCTGCCGCTAATTAGATGTGACTTCCGGAAAGAATATTGGCGCCATCTGTGAGCTGAGACAATCGTTTTTTTCACCTCTTGTTTTTCTCAGACCCGACAGTCAGAAAATCTTAATTATCTACATTGAAAATGTCCCCACTTTATTATCGTGGGTTTCCAATTCTTAATAGGTCAGAATCTGTATACAGTTCCACCGGTCACTCCCCTCAACCTAAAAAAGACACTTTTTCTCCGATTAAAAATTTCGTTTCTATTGTTCTAAAAAGAAATTCCCTTTCTCCAATTTGACAATGAGTCTTTCCACTAAAAAAGTAGGCTAGGTGCTTTGACCGATATTCTTATCAATCGCCAATACACTGTCATCAAGCCTGGTTCTTTTTCCCTCTAAATGATTTTTCATTTCAAATAACAATTCTCTATTGTCTTTTAAAATTCGGCCAACACGCAGGCCAAGATATCTTTCTGACACCTATCTTCGCTTATGACCGGGTCATGCATCATCCATCTCTTTTTCCTTTTTTTTTCCTTTCTTCCTCTTTTCTTACCCCTTCCTTCTTCTTTCCTTAGGATCGTCTAAGTACAACTTTAGTGAATTATTTTCAACTCAATTATTTTCCGTTTAAAAAAAAATCAACAACCTGTTTAGTAAACCGAGTAAAAAAAAAAAATTAAATCATATTTCTATGAATATTTCTAATAATGCAAGGTGCCACAACAGTATCTGAGCGTGTATAATCTACAGGTCCATTCAGTAACCATACCAAACTATTTTTACGCTGTATTACGTTCTGCTTTTTGCCAAGGTTGGCACTTTCTAGGATAGCCGTGGAAAGATTGTTGTCTCTTATGATTTGTCCATACGCTTTCAATTTTCTCTTCTGGACAGTGGTAATGAGGTTTTCCAGAAGGTCTGATTCTTGTTTGATGATACCTCGAACCGCGCCCTTTATGATGTGGTCTACGTAGGAGATGCCTAAGACGGTTTTGTAACATATCATTAATAACGCTTCCATTTTTCTGCATTTCTCTCGTAAATGTCAATAATTCTAAGAATTGCAGAAAGATTGATAAGGCCAATGTGCGAAACTTGCTGATTTCAAACACACATTCTTGTCTTTGTTGAAATTTTGAAATAGCTGCCACTTTTTATCTACTCTTGATATTATTTCAATTCGGAAGCCATTTTCTGTATAAGTAATGTAAACGTTGTAAAAGGATCGGAAAGTGTAATTACGGTGACGTGTTCAATTCCCAGCCAACCCTGTTGCATTTACATTCGTAATAATGCTCTTAATATATATATATATATATATATATATATATATATATATATATACTCTACTCTCCCGTCGATATTCGACGGATGAAGGTCAAGCAGATCTGTTCCTAGGAAACCGACAACCCGACATCAGCACATGAGATTTGATTATAGTGGTGAAGGTTTCGTGCAGTACCATCCAGACTTTTTGAAGGTCCGAATACAGAGACCTGGTGCACTACTTGCCACAGGGTCCCCCAAACGACCATCCGGAGGTTTTGAATTCAGAGTTGTCCTTTTCCTAGACCAGTTGCAATCCAAATCTCTCATGCTATTTACCCATAGCTGGAGGGAAAAGAAGAGGATTCATACCTTTCCCAAGGATATTAACACGTAAGTGAATGTAATGGATTCGACTGGAATTCGAACTCGGCGATCCGATTCCTCAATCCAATATATATATATATATATATATATATATATATATATATATATATATATATATATATATATATATATATATATCAATCTTCTATAACTTCCAGCTATAATTTAAATTTGAGAGTGTTTTTCAAACTTGGATAGCAACTAGGCTAACAGAAGAAAATCTATAAATTTCAATTCGTAGAGAAGTCAGTGGGAAATCTTCCTAAAATAGGAAGGGTGTACCACAGTTCATAAAAAAAGAATCTGTAAAAAGTCATTATCGCCAACGTTCTGAAAGTATATTGAATTAAAAAATAGCTCAGATTTATGTCAGTCTGTCCGAGGAACTTGCTACTTGACTGACCTGGAACAAAAGCAGTGTGTCTCGCCTGTTCATAGTCGAATGCCCAGTGAAGTAGTAATAATTTAATTTACTACCAGAGTGTTATTTCACGAAAGAAATATATCTAACATATTAATTAAAGTTAACAAGGTTGTCAATTAAATTATTAAATATCTACATTAGTAAGCATTTAGTCTGTTGATCAAATTAAACATTATAACATTTCAAATGATAAATATTCGTTCTCTAATAGTTTCAAAGCGTATGCGTTTTCCCAGCTTCACTCAGGCTACAAATGCGGACATATGTTCTTTGGTAAGTTAGAAACTCACCGACGAACAAAAGCGAAATATGGCTTACGGCCATATCACATTCAAACGCCAGGTCTCGTACAGTCACTGAAGATACGCAACGTGGAGACTGGTCTGTATCTACATGGCTGACCACACGGGAATAACACGTGGTATAAGCTGAGGTGATGTAACGGATAACAGCTCGGAACTGGAATCGGTTTTATTTTATATTCACACAGACGCAGATATATTTCAGAAAGAAAATCCACCACTTCTCCCCCAGGTATGAGTTACTTAGTAGAATTGGTATTAGTAAGATTCATTATTATCTCAATGCAATTCTTAAAACCTAAATGTATTTCTGGCTTTAAATAAACTATAAAACAATAATAAGCCATGAAAAAGAAATCAACGAATCACGAACTCCTTTTTTTGGCATGATTTGTACACCAACAATTAATTCCCAAATTTTTATTCGCTGTTTTCATTTTTAAACACAGATATGAATTACAAGCATTATTTTAAATAATTCTAAATTCTAAAGGAATTAGAACATTGAATGGAATATTACTGTAGCTCCTTTACTAGATTAAACCATTATAAATCGTGGAATTAAACACATTACACATTTTGAACGCCTATTTGTTTTTCTCTTTCTCAGAAATATGGCCGATTAATCTTTATATAATAATGTTCGGCTGACTCAGTAATGGGCGCTCCTATGTCATTACGCAATCAGGCTTTACCAAGAAACGAAGCAGGACATTCAGACATAGAGATATTAAATAAAAATATACTTTTGCAGAAAACAAACCTGTAACAGTTCCATTTATTCAATTAAAACGGATATCTTAATATATATATATATATATATATATATATATATATATATATATATATATATATATATATATTACATGAATTGTTCAATAAATACAGGAATGTCACAGTTATTATCCGAAAGTTGCACGTCGGATCAGTTATTTTATTGTTGCATTATTTATTGAACAATTTAGTTCATGCCACATTGACTGAAAAACCTACCAGTACAAAAGAATTCTCCTATTACCATATTAGTACAAAAACGCACAATATTTAAATTTTATAATTCAAACTCAGCGTTGCGCCCGCCCTCTCCAAAAACATTTCTTACAATTAACCATAACACATTTCTAAAAACATTTTTCAGGTTACATCTATATTTTCGTTGTCATGTTATTACCGAGAAGTAAAAAACAAAAACAAATCTATTTCCATACCTGATGATGTCTGTATGAACAGACGAAAGCTTGTAAAAAACTAAAAAAAAAAGACCTTATGGAACTGAAACTTATAAACAGGGATCATAACATTCATTTACAGGTTTGGGGATAATGTACTTTATTAAATTTGTTTGCGAAGATGTATTCTCGGCAGGTAAATCATTAATTTCTATATCTGTTTTTGTATGAATGATTCATGTAATGTAAACTGAACTGCACCACATTACTTGATATATATATATATATATATATATATATATATATATATATATATATATATATATATAATTGATCCAAGATTCAAGAGCCATTCAAGATGGAGTGTTATTGAATGAGGTTGCTGAACATATGTGGAGGAGGCAAGAATTGACGTCGTCGGCTTTACCTCGTATCCAAGAACTTAATTATTTCTTAATTATTTCTTAATTATTTCTATAGGAAATGCCTGACGGGGACAGGTTTTAGAAAACCTGTCCCCGTCAGACATTTCCTATAGAAGTGTGGCCTTGCAAACGTTGTTTGAAGGTGAAAGAAAATCAGAGTAGAAGAATGTGCCGATGTCGCAAATTTGTTTAAGGTGGACTTGCCTTGAAGTGACCTCCCACACTTGATTTCGTAACCTTCCGCTGCGGCACATATAGAATGAATTATGCAGGATTCAGTTAAGAAACTGCAACCGACTACCGCTGATTTTGTTACAATTTCATGTGACACCTTCTACAGCATGTCCGTCATGATTAGCCTTCTTCATCCGCTGGTTCAATCGTTGGTGTCTTTGGGTTTGATCGCGTTTAGTCTGGGTTCTCATCTTCGACCTTGTCGCCATGGTTTCCTCTACCGTGGATTTAGATCCCCCGATGGCATCGTTGTCATAGTGATTAGACCACGCAAGCCCGTCCGACACGACAATGGATGACGCGTAGAGGTACCCACATAGAAAGGTAACCGCGTAGAGAAACATATATTTTACAGTGGATGTTGGCGCAAACAGTTCGTTGTCAAGTTTTACTTTAATGACAATAATAGAAACAAAACAAATAAACAAGAAAAGAATTAAAAGTATAAAATCATCAAATATATGAAAAAAAATTATTATTGTGGTTTTTAAAAAATTTGAAAGTTAAATAATAAAGTACGAAATTGCATATTCTGAAAAAAATATTGAAAACAGAATAATATTTAGGGAATATAACAAACTTAAAGAGGTTAACATTTTAGCAATCCGGGAAACATCCACCTTACTAATGGAATACGAAGCAAGCAGAAGACGTATTTTAGTGTGAATGTATGTTTTTTTTTTACACCTCAACATTCTCTTACTTTGTAAAATTTATCAACTCGTTTTTTTTTCCTTGATTTGAATTCTTAAGCGTTTCTAGTTTCTTTGCACTTTTTTTTACTCAAATTAAGCAGTGACCAAGAATGACAACTGCTAGTCGAAATATTTCCAAAAAATAAAGCATTCATAGGAAATACAAGTTTATTTTTTCTTTTAATTATGCAACTACCAACGGAGACAAGCATCGTAACTTAAATGTATGGTAGCCTGTCTCAAAATGTTGCTTATAAAAGAAGCGATGAATGAACCTATATTAAGAGTAAAGCAGTCATATGCATGTTTTCTCTAACTTTTTTATTCACTATGGAATTTAATTAATAGTTAATAACACTCACAGGTGATGGTAGACTGGTAGACAGAATCATGCATCGACTATGCGTCTGTATCGCCTGTTTATTTTTTTAGCTTCTCAATGTTTCTGTATATTCCATAAAAGAAGTCACAGAACGCTAACTTATTAGGGTGACATGAAATGTTCAAGTATTATAATAAAAAAATCGCCGAAGTCATATAACTTTGAAAATCATTTTCTATTTACTTGGAAATTTAAGAAAACTACCATCCTCCACCAGAAATGTATTAAATGTGTGAATATTTAAGAGTTTTATGTTTCATACAAGCGAAAACATTAACCATTGTTATTTATTTGGGTCTGATTCCACTGGATCAATTTATATCAATAAATAATTTATTAATAATAAGAATACGTTTTTTGCACGCTATGTCGCCGTATCTTTCCATCTGACCGCCATTTCTGGCAACGTTTTAAAATGTACTTTTCAGTACAAATGACGTTTTCTTTTGTAAGAAATAATTTCTTCTTCCGCTTCGATAAATCATTGCAAATATCGAAGCACAACATCGGAAGCATTACAAAGACGTTATAAAATGAAGAAAAAAAATAAAGTGCTATTACTTTTGGCTTGAGTGTTGTTGAAACAGAGGAATCAGCTCAGTGCCATCACGTTGCTTGTTGAAGTGAAGAATTGATCAACTAGCCGATAATTTCAATCTGAGACCTCCACCAGAGTATCAGTACATGTCATGTATGAAGGGAAAATGGCGCCGGTGGAGACACTATCACTGAGGGCTGTAATAGTTCTCGTATAATTTATCACAGATCTCGCACACGCGAGAACAATTCAATCAATCAACGAGAACAGCTGCCTGTATCGGGAGACATTTCGCAGCATTTCCCTTTTGCTGCTTGTAGAGGTATTTGTTTGGCAATGATGATATGAGGTTAAATAGCGCCGCAGTGTGGGTGATATTAAATTATTTTGTCTCCGGATTGATAATAAAACGTGAAATGCTTTTGCAATTTTGAGACATTCTGTCTCTTTCGAAAGAAATTTTTTGCATGTATATTAATATTCACTTAATCAGCGTACAATTTCAGCTCCATACTTCGATAAAATGCGTAAATACAATTTTATACATCTGTATAATGTCTTTTAATTTATAATAATAATCTTTATTTTAGCAGCTTTTATTTTAATGTCCGCAATGCAATGCTAAACTGTAAGGTGCAATAATATGGCACATTCTAGGCCCTTAATGACAGCAAGTATCCTCTAAACCGTCTTCCTAGTAGGCGTAGCATACACTGACACACTTGTAAATTTGTTGTTTTGGCTTACGTTCAAGATTACGAAATATGAGGATCATTTAGCAGAACCTCTCCATATACATAATTTCAGATCCCAGGAGAGGTTCTGCATTGCTTCCCACCTGTAAGATATCTTCCTTTCTGTTGTTCTTCTTTTAAGTGCCGAGTCTCTTCAGGGGGTTGATTACCAAAATTTCTTGTTCATTGAAGCGCTTAATAAATGTTGTTCTTTGTAGCGTTTAATAAATTTTGCTTTTACGTTATCTCACCTAAACCCTGCTCAACCATCCATTTATTAAAACCTACTTGATAGGTTATTTTTTGTTTTCTTCTGCCCTACTTTCTTTCAAATTGTCTTATGAGCAACAAACTTTCCAAGCCCTCTTTTCTTATAATATGCTCTGAATTTTCAACTGCATTTTTCTGATGTATGTGTATCATTTTTGTTCCCATTTTTCTAAAACTTTCGTCGTTGCTAACATGTTTGGTTCATGGTATTCGCACCATCCTTTATTAGAACCACGTCTCTCTTCCCTCAAGACTCTTTTTCATTTGTGAGGATTCTCGGTATTCTCTGCCATATAGGATGATTGATAATAAGTATCTTAGAAATACTATCGAAAAGCGCTTTCTGATTTCAGTGTCGCACATTCCGTCCTTTTTTAAAAACTATGTACCACCAAAAATCGCTGAAAAACTATAGCTTGATAAAAAAAAAGGCCCCGAACTTGATAAAAAAAAATCGTCAACATATTTATGTTATTATTAACATTTTATCCAGATTGTTTTTTTTTCTTCATGCTGCTTTTTGTTCAGCTCATTACTGGAGGTACCCAGTTAAAATAGTTTCCAGATATTTACATTATTCTATTTGTCTTATTTTGGAATCTCCAATATGTAATTAAATTTTTGGACTGTTTCGTTTGATAACAACTAAGAATTCCGTTTTGCAATTGATGGTTAGGCCTTTCCTTTTTATTCTTCTTGCTTCGATGAATTGGTTATTCCGGATCTTAAAATTCTACTGTATTTTACATTTTTTATTACCTTGAGTCATTAATAATTTTTGTTCATTAATTTCATCATTCACAATATAAAATATAATTCCATTTTTTTCGAAACAATACTCACCATTATTTTTTATGATTTATTTCCCTTATTAGGTAGCTATTCAAAACCATTCTGGATAAAATACCGCAAATATTGATGTAAAAAAAACATCTCCGAACTTTCGAAGGATAAGAGAATGAATTCCTCATAAAAACATTTTGAAGCAACAGAAAACCAGGACAACAAACACAGATAGTCGGTTGGTGCAAACTTAGATAACCATGGCTCGTATGTTAAAACAAACCAAACAAATTCCAAAATGTTTTCTTGAATTAAACTTATTGTAAGCGGTCTTGCGTCTTCCTAGATGAAAGCAAAATTTTACCGATTGATAAGCGTAAGGCATTGTCCGAGAAACAATTTACGAACATTTTGCAGCTACTAGACATAAAAAAATGTATGTCGTGGTTCATTGTCTTTTAAGTATTTCAAATGAATATTACCCCGTTGATCACATGCCACTCTCAAAATTATATTTCTTACAAGATGCTCAGGAATTGTCGTCTGTTGTTGAGATTTAATCCTGTGAGGCCGTTAACTTTAGCGTTGAAAATTATCGCATTAACCCATTATTCATTACCTTATAATTTATATGTAGGTGTCATTTAGGACGGTACATTCATCATTAAAATTGTTTACCCAAAGCCGAAATACTTATGACTGTACATAATTTTTTCGAGGAGAAAATTGTTGATAACTTTTTTTGTTGTTTGATATTGTTGCTAAGGTTTTCGTTCTTTGCTTTTCTGGATGCCACTTTTTATATTGTTGATGTCATTTGCACAAGCCTCCTCCTACTCCCCCCTTCTTCTTCTTCTTCTTCTTCTTCTTCTTCCTTCTTCTTCTTCTTCTTCTTCTTCTTACCAGTTTTCCTGTTGTGACGCTTGATACAATCTTTCACCATATCATTTACTCGAAGCCTGCGGTAAACGATTTTTTCTAAGGAAATCTATTGATCCTATTAAACTTAGTGTTTTTTTTTCTTGTGCATATGATCTGTGCTCATGGGTACAATCTTTTCTATCGCGCACAGTGATGTGTTTTCTGGGATCTTCTTAATATATGGTTCAGTATTATTTTTATTAAAGTGTATAACAACATTCATTTTAATCATGCCTCTAGTCCCTGATATTACTGGAATAATGCTTGTGGATAAATATCAGAATTTAATTTCTAGGTATTTACGTCTTGAAAATTGTCGAATTTTTTGGTGAGATATTTTCTTATCAAAGAGGATAGCCATTTCTTTGAGATAGGACCTATGTTTATGATGTCTTTTATTATTGTAATTTATATATTTACTTGTATAGGGCAGTCTGTATGTATAGCGATGTCCGAAAGCACTATAGCATTTTTTTTATCTTCTAGCATAGGCGGTGTTCTTTTTTTCCTATTATTATTATTATTATTATTATTATTATTATTATTATTATTATTCATCAGGTTTCGTTTTCATCTGAAGATCTTGCATCTGAGCTCTCCTCACCAAGTGGTACGACCTCAAACAGATAGATAATTTCGTAGAACATTTGCAATTCCAATGAAATTGTATACTATGCTTTATCCTTTGTTTGCTTGTTTGTTTAATGCCATATATTTCGTTATGGGTCATTTAATTTAATTTTCTAGTGAGCTTTGGTAATTTGTTTTTATTATTAATATCTAGTGCTGTAACTTTCTTTTTTACTATCTAATGCTGGTATTTTTACTATCAAAATGTATTTTTTTTTAATTTCACACTTTTGGAATTCCATATTTGGCCATAGTTAGGACGCTAACAAGTGTTACTAGCCTGGGTCTGGATGGACTTGAGAACAACATCAATTCAAAAATGATCCCACGCTCTTTCCCCTACATCCGATAAAAGACTTTGGACTCATATATAGACATCATCACCTCTTTATAACTGGGACAAGAATTGCTGGAACTCTCCACTTTCTGGAAATTCAATCCGGAGTTCTTAACCTTGTCACATACTTTCACTTTGATATAAAGGTCACGTCGAAGAGTGGTGGCGGCAATTTTATTTTATATCAACGCAAAGATAACACTACCTGGATTAGAGACCATAAGAATACCGTCTGTTCGGATCATGAAACCACACAAGATCTAAAGATGGGGATTTTCGATCACCATCACTGGCTTGTGGCTGTTATATTTCTCGTCGATCGCTGGTCAAAACTTCCTCAATTGGGACGAATTCAGAGGAGAGACCTCTATATCATTGCGGTGTTGTATTCTTTCTACGAAACCATTCCACAAGAACTCATGTTATGGGTAACATTTTCCATTTCCATAGCCGGCATCCTTCACTTGCCCGAACCCAGATTGTGGCATATGTCCTTCCGGAGAGGCTGTCAGTGTCGCGGTTCAATTCATCTTTTATCAACCAATCTTAAGAATCCTTTGTCTTAATTGCCCTCGTGTGACTCTCAAACTGTCCATGAAACAACATTGTTTCCGCTTCCCTTATTTTCTATTCAAGTAACAACTTCCTGTATTCTTCCTTGTTCTGAATGCTTCAATTATTACTTTTATTATTATTATTATTATTGTTGTTGTTGTTGTTGTTTCTATTATTGTTATTATTGTTGCTACTATTATTATTAGCAAGACAATCAGGCATATTTATTATCTTTAGCTGACAGAAGTGATCGAACAATTCCGGTGATCTCAGTATTCTTCATCGTAATATTTTGCATGTATGATTACATAACATTTTAATACTTCGTTTCTTCGGGGCAAATATTCAAATATTTCAATTATGTGTACTCTGGTGAGTTCATGCCTTCACCAGGGAGATGATGTTAGACTAAAGTTTAATTTTCAATGTTAACCTTTGATTAGACCCTTGTATACAATCCATAAGATGGAGAAATAATGGATCGATACGACAAAGCTACAACTATCAGCTATCGGCTACTTATTGGTGAGAAATATGCAAATGGTTTGGAAAAATCTTGAAAGATAAAGACGCTAGTATGGGCAATTGAGTTGCCACTCTAGGTTTAGCGGCCTGTTCTTAAATTGTAAAATACCACTTGGACTTGTTTTCACAAAGGAAGTAAATATTTATTGAAGGTAACTAATAATATAGTAGCATGAATCTAATACCCTAATAAGCATAGAATTATGGACGTTTTTATTTAAATAAAAAAATTGAAAGGAGACTTTACCTGATTTAGCAATGTTATATATATATATATATATATATATATATATATATATATATATATATATATATTAATTTAAAGAAAAGCAGACCATTTATGGCTCCATTTGTTATAATTTATTTCACCAGAGAAATGTATTTTTCTCTGGATCTTCAGCCTTCACTTTCAAAGGTGAAACAAAAAATGAATTTAAAATTTACACATTTGACGGGGAGTATTAAGCTTAAATTAGTTGACACAGCAGGTGATGAGGAATAGTGTGAGAGAGACATGTTCCAGTATAGAGAGGGAAGGTAGGGTTTGAATTTTTTTTATTTTTATTTTTATTTCAATACTTAATTATTATTTAATGATAATATATAATATATATATATATATATATATATATATATATATATATATATATATAGTCAACGACGAACTTATTCGTACACCCATTAATTTTGAAAAATTTTTTTTTGTATTTCTCAGAGACTAATGCCCATATGATTCCATATGATTCCAGGTATTCACAGATTAACAAGCAAAAAAAAAAGGAATATAAAATAGCAATTTTTAGAACAATTGGTTAAATTCAACAAATGTCACAGGTGAATTATGCAAAATAGGAAAAGAAAAAATATTCGTACAGTATGTAAAATAGAAACAAGTGAACAATTTTCACAATATTAATAGTCAATAGCATGGACGCTCATCTTCATAACTTGCTGCAATCGTTTTCTAAAATTTTTGATGAGATTTGAACGAGTATTTTCTAAGATTTTCTTCCACATTACAATGTTTACACGTTGTCATTTCTGCGGGGTTTTTGGTCACCATAGATTTATTCACCCGTTCAATATTTGCCATAGATTTTCAATGGGATTCAAGTCAGGATTCATTAATGGCCATGGCAGAACTGTAATCTTCTTTTTCTAAAGCCATGCACTCACGAATTTAGATGAAGGTTTGGGGTTATTATCTCGCTGGAAAGTAAATCTCCGACCTAGATGAATATTTTGCCATTTTAAAACGAGTGATTTATTTTTGTAATAATAAAGATAGTTAATTTTTGCTGGAAATTGTTGTTTGAGGCTAGCAAGGATGTAGTTTTTTATTGGCGTTTTTCCTTCGTTTGCAAACATAAAAAGTCGTCTTTTTTCTGTTTAGAAAATCTGCTAGTTAATGTGGTTCGGTTGCTTATTATTTTTCTTTTTATCAGAAGCGCTGCTTATTATTTCAGACATTATATGCAACTCGATGTTCTTAATATATCTGTGTTATCTGCAAAGAATGTTATCGTACTTAGCCAATGATACTTAACTTTGCTTGGAAACTAAACTCCACTAAATTTGAAATCACTATTACTTTCACTCAATCTGCAAGGTGAAACAAAGCAAATTATAAAACCAGTGCAAGAAGAACAGTGCCGCAAGAAAGCCGCGATATTAATCGAGATGATGACATCCTTATACTATCTGGTGATTGATATATCTAGAGAAGTGCTAAATGAAATAACCGAAGTCATCAGTAAATCAATTCTCCATGGAACTGGTAAAGAAACCAGGTGCCAACTAATGTGAACTTCATGGAGCAATCATTTTGTTGAGAATCGTAACTAATAATTAAAATTGTAATGATTAGTGTTTCTGTATTAGACAGACAACAGGGTACAGATAATATGGCTTTGTGAACCACATCGAGCATTCGTAGGAGAAAAAAATACCTATGACTATGGTTTATAGTATAAACAAAGGCAAAGTTTCGGAATCCTGATGTGACCGATCGGGGAACAAACAGTTTATATTCGGACAAAGTAAGTATTAAAATATGCAAAAATAATCAGTAGTACGACAATAATGAGTTTTCTCACATGACTTAGTTGACCATTGAGGTGAGTTGGTTTCAATAGGACGGAACAACGTGCAAGATATAACATTAAGAATACGAATTCATTACAGATTAAAACGAGATCATTGAAGAAAGAGTAAGTATTAGTCATTGCCTGTAAGAAAACAAAAGATTATCAACAAATAGTATACTCAGCGCGTGAATTACCTATACGGGAGCTAATAATGAATCAAGTACTGAAATAGAAGAGGCATGGTGGATAAACGCATAGCAGCTCGGATTGAGAAATCGGAGAACTGAGTTCGAATTCCAGTCGAATCCATTACATTCACTTACGGGCTAATATCCTTTCGACATATACGAATTCTCTTCTTCTCTCCTTCTATAGCCTTATGGCATATGACTGACTGAAATAGAAAAAAAAGCAAATTAAATAACGAATACAGAAAATAAGTCACCGAATGCGAAGGTGAAGAATAATAACGTATAATGGACAAGGTTTTTATGAACCAAAGAAGGTCCTTAGACACAAATATATGCGTACTAAGCAGCTATGTAATCTCCTAGTAATGGAAACTCAAACTCCGTTGAACGAAAGAACATGGAGCGACAGCTATGTGGTTACACCGATAATTCTTTAAATACCAACAATGGGAAGAAAATCTTGTTGTTCATTTCTTTTAAGGTGGACTGTAATTAAAAAATACCTACTGCTAATAATCGGAAGCATGAAGCAGAAATTTGTGTGACACATTAGGAGAACAGGTTTGTGACACAAGGTTACATGAATCTAAAAAAATATACAAAAATATTTACAGGATGAATTGAATGTATGAGGAGCAGGGTAATACTGCGAAGAATCTACTTGACTATTTTTAGAAAATTGATTGCACAACAATAACACAATGAAAACATATAAATGTAAAGAAATACGAATTAGCAAACGCAATAACAGAGAGGAAATTGTGGAGCGCCATGTCAGAGGTATCCTGAAATGACATGATACAGATAGAAATAGAGATACTGAAATGGTTATTCTGATTAAAAAGCAAGCTATGCAGAAAATTGCTAAACCGAAAGCACATTCTAAATTCTGACAAAATAATAATACATCTAATTCTGAAATACTTGGTTGGACGTAATCTTTTCTCCATTTGCAAGAGAATATTTTTTTTCTCTGTTTTTTGCCGACGATAAAAGTTTCATCATTCTACCAGTAGTATATGATCTCATTTAATTTCAGGTTTTAAAGAAATAAAAAATCTTTTTTTTATCATATATATATATATATATATATATATATATATATATATATATATATATATATATATATATATATATATATATATAGAGAGGAAATGTTTTCATCTTATACGAGGAATCCAAAGGGAAAATGTTTTATAACGATTTTCATTCGTTGTCCATCGCTTCTCTTCCTATTCATACATAAAAGTATTTCCAGTTTTACACAAATATCATCCGTTATCCTTCAATTCTCTTGAGATTCTTACATAAGAGCACTTCTCCTTTTACAATAATTTTCATTATTTATCCATCACTTCTCCGGCTATTCCGACATAACAGCATTTCTCGTGTTACAACAATTTTCATTCGTTATCCATAACTTATCTTGCTATTCTAACATAACAGGATTTCTCGTTTTACAACAATTTCATCCATTATCCATTACTTTTCTTGCTATTCTGACATAACAGTATCTCTCATTTTGCACAAATTTCATACGTTATCCATCACTTCTCTTGCTATTCTGACATAAAAAGCATTTCTCGTTTTACACAAATTTCATACGTTATCCATCACTTCTCTTGCTATTCTGACATAACAGTATTTCTCATTTTACAATTTTCATCCTTTCTCCATTTTTTTCTCTTGCTATTCTAACGTAACAGGATTTCTCGTTTGTGAAATTCACTTCACGTTTCTAAATTCTGTAACACTTTCCGTCTTCTAAATATTAAAGATTACCTCATTCGCTGTCTACTGTCCACCTAGAATCTGTTTTTTTTTATTATTCTCCTAATTAAAGTTTTCTCATTCTTTATCACTACTAGTGACATCTATCTGCTTAGTGGAAATATAGTCTTGCTTGTTGTGAACTAATTAAAAACATACGCTTTTAATACGCTCGTTATGAGGAAAATGTACACACACACACACATACACTCACCCCCCCACACACACACATATATATATATACACATGGTAAGACTTAGACACTTTTGATTAGAGCAATTTTAGCTTGTGTAATCACCTCTCTTCTTTTTTTTCAGACAATATCGTGTTAGTTTCAAGCTGCTCTCATCTATGAACGATAGTTGACTTATATTTTTCAATGAAAGTGCACAGAAGTAAGGAAATTGGTGAATTTCAACGAGAGCAAATAATAGGATGACATCTGAGTGGCCAGTCAAATATAGATAAATAATGTCGCCAGCACCATGGAAATGTCGCCATATGCTGTGAGAAAGACTCTGAAAGACGTAGGCTATCAAAGAATTGTAGCAAGAAAGAAAGCCTTGATTTCAGAGATTAACAGGGAGAGTCGTTTTGATTGGTTGTAAGAATTCGAGAGCAAAGATTATGAAATTTCGCAGTCTGTAATTTGGTCAGATGAAAGTAAAGTCTGCCAATATTCGAATTCGAGACAGATTTATGTTTGGAGAAATGAGAATGAAACACTGGATATCTGCAGACGACCGAGAAACATGGAAGGATAGTAATGGTGTGGGGCGGTCTCTGGTTTGGAGGGAAATCTGAGCTTATTCTTGTTGACAAGCGTTTGGATGGTCCAAAATACTGTCAAATATGAGAGAATGTACTACTTTCACTATTTGAAAGCAATCAGATTGACAAGAATGTCTACCTTTTTCAAGAAAATGGAGCGCCATGTCATATGAGCAAAGTAGCAAAAGTCTTGAAGGAATGGCAATGAATCAAGTCACTGCCATATGTAGCCCAAAATCCTGACATGAATCCGATAGAGACTGTTTGGGTTTACCTTGACCAAAAACTTCGAGAGTGTGCAACCAAAATCACGTCAGTGACAGCTATTAAAAAACATCACTAAAGTGTGGCAAATTATGAACCAGACGATTGTTGTTAATCTTGATCAAATCCATGAAAAATTGAATACAAGCACTGAAACTAGCAAATGAAGGATCTACTCCATACTAGTTCCAAATACTGTTTATTTATGTTGATTTGGGATTACATAATTAAATTTTGAAATGGGATGTAGTTTATTTCTAGATAAAAAACGCCTCTTCTCTCTCTCTCTCTCTCTCTCTCTCTCTCTCTATATATATATATATATATATATATATATATATATATATATATATATATTTATTCAGACGAGGATAGATAAAATATTGGTAAAATAACATACTTAACGTTTTAGAATTTGCTATGTATGGACGGATGTTGTAAGCTCTGAAGAAGTATGGGATTATGTACATTGCCAGTGAAAAAGTTTGTCTTGAAAAAAAAACAATATTTGTTCCGTAGAAGAAACTTGTTTCATATCGTCCATATTGTCTTTCCTACCAGGTCAGGGATACTTTGTCAAATGTACATAGACACTCTCAGAACTTACGATGCAGTTCAATGTTTTTACATCAACATTGATTTCACCAGGACTGCAGCTTCCGAGCGATAAAATTGGACATTAGAGAAATGAATCACTCTCTCTTCATTCGCCACCAAATGGCTTTGTAGCTGGCAATTTTAACGCCTGACATAAGAAGTGGCTTCATCATTATAATACCAAGTATGATCCCAATATTCGTAGTTTTAATGTTTCAATTAGTCAGTCTCTTATTTAAATAGTAGATTCAACTACTATCTTGCCAAGTGATCAGAACAGACACTTTTCTTTTCTTGATTTGTTCCTTAACTCCTCTCAGGATTCTTGTTCTGATTTGCAATTCGGATCATGCTATAGTGTCTGAAGATATTTAGCTTTACTCATCTATTGCGCAAGAATATCTATGCATAAGACATGTTACTAAAGTAATGATTGGGACGCATTTTGTGATTTTTTCGCGACTCCACTTGGAGGGATGTATTCTTCTTGAGTGAAAGCCGGAATCGATGAAAGTGAAACCGCAATCCTGCCTGTCTCAAATGCTACAACCCACAGAAGTTACTTCTTTCCGTAATAGCAATGTGAGATTTCGAACCATAACAGACGCCCCGAAATAACCGTGGGTATGTGACAGACAGAGATACCGTAAAACCCTCACAATTTTTATTCTCTTTTTTACTGTTGACTCTGCGCGTATTTATTAAGGTATTGGTTTAATTTTTTTAGCAATTCACCTTATATACATATATTAATGCATTATTAACTATTCAGCTTTTAACTGGCTGTATCTAATTTGCCTACAATAAGGATTGAACGAAAGATCAGGCAGCAGACCACTGCTATTAAGTAAGCGATCTAATTGCTCGTATAATAATGGTTCTTCAGGTATGCATCCCATAAAATCTAATAGGTTCAGGAACTAATGTTATTCACAATGAAATGGGGTGAGAAATATCTGAAGATGGTGCGTTGATCTATAATTATAACTGTAGTTAACGGATACTATTGAAACGAATTTGTTCACTCGAAGTGAAAGGAGACCTTTCTGGAGGAATGATAATTCATATAGAAGGCTTGTTCAACTGAGCACATTGCCGAGCAACGTAATTCAACATGGAAATGCCTCGACGATATTTCAAATTTCATCCTGAGGGAACCTCCTTTACTAACGCAACACTTAATATATTCATTTCTCTTACGTAATACAAATTAAACATTTGGATAATACATAACTATATCTGTGAATCAAAAATGTGTAACCTACGGAAATTAGTCAAGCTTAAAACGTGTCTTCAAGTTTTGAAGGTCTAACATTGCAAGGGTCTATGACAATGTACATGGCAATGTTGGCCTGACAAATTTAT